>CM031709.1:0-82500 GCA_018466805.1 Hippocampus abdominalis | reverse complement strand
TTTGACTGTATGTGAATGATAAAAGTCAATTGCACATTTGTCTAAGGAAATCTGAGGTGCTTCATGAAATGTTTTGTAAAAGATATGTTCATTAAATTTTCCGAGTGTTCTTGTGCATCTTTAGACCAAAACAAAAGGAAAGACATGTTATTTTGTTTCTTTATAGCAGAGTATGGTATCATTTTTAACGGTCTGGCCCACTTGACATCTACCGAGGCCGTAATGTGGCCCACAATGTGAAATGAGTTTGACACCCCTGCTATACATGGTCGTTTTTTTCGGCTTTTTCTTCGCTCTTGCATTGTCGCGCATGCGCAGACTGCCTCAGGACAACGTTTTGCTGTTGTCTCCAGTCGAGACAGTGGGACACGGCAATAAATGACGCCTCAAACGCAGTCTGGAAGAGGGTCAAGTCAGCCGTTATGCCACGACACGCTGCCAGTATTGCGATTTCAAAATAAAAGATATCCACGTGTTCGCTGGTAGTTAAGCTTTACTTTGAAATCGGCCTTCTTCCTGACAGTGTGCACGTCAATGCGCGGGGTCTCGAAGCAGAAAAAAAAATGCCTTGAGCATTTTTCAGAACCCATGTACTCAAATCATTCAAGGGCCCGTTTCAGTCCTCCACCTGAGTAGAAGTTGCAGGACCAGCCAAATTAGGAAAACAAGTGCAATCGCAAGTCCCAAAAATAAATATGGTTGATCATGATAGAAATGCAATGCGGCTCCTAACATTTTGGGGGGGAACAGATCAATGGCCTTCCTATTGATTTCAATGGGGAGAAATGATTTGGTATTTCATTTCAAGCGGAAGCTATGTTGGTCCTAATTATTTCTTTTCTTGGTTTCCCCTTTGACCCCCATGGTGGAATAAATCGTGTAGGTCCTGTAGGTTGTTAGTGTGTGTGTGTGTGTGTGTGTGTGTGTGTGTGTGCGCGTGCATGCGCACACACACCTGCCGGAGGTGTGATGCCGCGCCGCCCCGCGAGCTGTCCTGCTGCGAGGCGGCAAAGCCAGCGGCGGCTAACAGGAGGACATCAGAGGGGCAGCGGGGGTCCCGTTCTCAGCCGCCCTTGTGATGCACAGCGCCCCCGAGGACTCCCGGCCCACCGCTTGAGAGAGCGCGGTCGGGAGGGGGGGGGGGTTGGTGACTCACAACGGGCCGGGAGCGCGGGGCCCACCGGCGGAGCGAGCGGGTCTTGGGAAACTTCTCAGCTCCACTTGGAGCCGCGGTGTTAAAATGTCGAGGCAAACACTGAGGGTAAACTGACAAATCATGTCTTCCACCTCTCGCAGCTCCCTGAGATTCCATGGAAGACCTTCAAGTGCACCACCGCCCGCCCCTCCGTTTTGCTCAACCGTGCTATTGAGTCAGTGAATCCGTTCCGCGGCCTTTCCGCTACTTTGTCCAACCAAGTGGGCACTCCGAAATCCAGCTTCTGCCCACATTATCGGAACGAGGCGAGTTGCCACCCAAATGCGAGCTTCTTGCTGTCGGGAGGGAAGCCCGTCTGTCCAAATAGGCCCAAATTGGCAATGTTTTGGAGGCAAGAGAGTCAAACTAGCAAGGGCGGCTACGTCTGAGTAGGGCCTGTTTCGGGAACAAAAATGGAGAGCCGGAAGGCCTCGGTTCAAAAGGAGCCGAGTTTGGGTGCCGATTGCGCCAGTCGGCCATCATTTTCTCGTCCTTTTCAAAAGTTGGAGTTGAGGCAAAAAGAATGCAAATGAAAACAATGTCGGCTCATTGAAGCGAAGAAGATCCATGGACCCGCCTATGCACACCATCAACGGACTTTGATCCATCATTGTAACCTGACACGGCGCAACACGCTGTCACATCCACTGCGGCCTGGCCCGGTCCTCCCGTCCTCTGTGGGGTTAAGGTCGGGGGACGCGGTGACGATTTGCCAACTGTGGGCACGTGAAGCCACTTGAAACTCTTTTGGTGGTGAAGGGCAAATGAAATAAACGTGGGACTCGAGGAGGGTGGCGGGCGTGCCGTAGCCCATCTCAGCTGACTTTGGGGCAGTCGGCGGGCTACACCCCGAGCTCGCCGCAGGGGCACTCGCGGACCACCAACCATTGGCGCTCACCATCGCGCCTCAGGGCCAATTTGGAGCGTTGCATGAACCCGCCGTGCACGTTTCCGGAAGCGGAGGACCTGGAGAAAAGCCACCCGGGGAGGCACGTGGAGAACATGCAAACTCTGCAAAGGTCCAGAATCCCACCGTGCTAAAAGCAGTCCACCCACTGCTAATAATAGGGAGAGATTTTTTTTTTTTCCCGCCGCCTCACTAAATGAAGCATCCGATTGGAAAAAAAGCCCAACCAAGGTTCTGCCAGCAGAGAAGATTTTCAAGCGGCATCTCACCTGCCCGAGACTTTCCGCCACCTGAGCCGACGGCTGTGTGTACTCATCGCCTGCCCACTGCCGGCGGCTTTTTTTTTTCTTCCCCCCACGGTGCGATGGAAACACGTTTTAGTCTTGCGAGAAGGCCAGCCAGCTTGGCGTCTGACGGCGACCGCTCGCCAGCGTTTGCCTCGGCGGATCGGGGCGCCTGCGCCTGGGCTACGGGCCGCTTGTTGCCACGATCGCGTTTTATGAAGGGGAAAGTTGAAACTGGACTTGATTGAACGGCGCCGAGTGACTTGAGGCGCCCCACCCTTACCAATCAATGGCTTGGGCGGGATTTGTTTCACCTTCTTCATAGTCTCGTTACGATGAGGCCCGTTTCCGTCACCTGCCCCCTCCCAGCCGTCTCGACCTTCAGGTGAGACGGGTGAGACTGTCGCCGACAGAGTCAGTGGCTAAAAATAGACGGGCGGGTTTCCCCCGCTTGCACTTCCTGCTTTCGGCCAACCGCTTGTCTTCATCCAAACTTGTTTCCGTGTTCCTTCGTCGCATGCCTGCAACGGGGAGAAAATAAACATGCCTCTCTCTGAGCTCTCATTCATTCGTTCGGAAATAGAGCTCTCGCTCTCTCTCTCTCTCTCTCTCTCTCTCTCTCGCTCTCTCTGTCTCTCTCTCTCTTTCTCTCGCTCTCTCGCTCTCTCGCTCAAAGCCAGCCAATATTGAATAGAGCCAAAACATGAATGTTTGCGTCTTGTTTTGAAAACAGCTTCCCAAGTCTATTCCTCCCGACTCTGCTCACTGACTGGAGATTTGTTTCAACTTTAAAAGAGTAGAATCAAGGCGGCTGCAATATCTCTCCGTCCAGCTCGATACAAATCCGCCGTGACCAAGCCATGTCAAATGTCCCGCGGTGTGAGGAGAGGAGGGAGGTGCCGGCCGGCCGCGTCAGCCACTGTGTGGATTTGAGCCATTTCAAGGGGCATGCGTCCTTTTTGGGAGGTTCCCAAACAAGCCATCACACTAGCCATGCATCTTGAAAAATAAAGTGGGTTCGGAATCCGGTCGGCTCTGATTAAAAGTCGACAAAGGCTCGGCGATGAAAACATAAGCCGCTTGGTGGAAACAAGCCAGCCATTGTGACCAATGTCTTCTTAGGCAAGCTCTCGCCTTTCGCTCTGCCGCCACCTCGGCCTGCTCTTTTTTTTTTTTTGTTTTGTTTTTTTTCTCTCCAGCGGGCCTGGTTTGTTGGAACGGGCCATGAAAAGAGCCTTTCTTCCCACACGGTCGGTCGCGATGCTCCAAACGCGGCTGAAATGAGAGCGCGATGAGATGTCGCCGCTTCCCGCGGCGCCGCACCTTTTGACCTTTGCCCGGCAGACTCGCGCGGGACTTCCTGTTTTGCCGTCACGCCGCCCGGAGCTACGCTAAGCTAGTGGGAAGGACGCGCGTTGCCGGAGGCGTGTCCGCCGGGGATTTCGCTATCGGAGCGCCAAGCGGATTAATACGCCAGCGCCACGGTGGCATACTTGAAGGGCTTTAAAACCGCGACTTTGCACCCGGTCTCTGAACACCAATGCCATTTAGCAAAGCAGACGTGAAACAACAACCCCGAGAAAACCGCAAGACTCCTTTTAGATCGCCAAAAATGTGGGATTTAAAAATTAAAAATGAGTTTTTTAATTCTCGGCCATGTCACACTCGTTGCTCGGCAGAGTTTGAGAGCTCAATCCAAACGGCCAAGAAGCAAACCCGCCCTAAAAGGCGGAGGCTCGCCACGCCCCTCAGATCGTCCCAATGGCAAACGGACAAACAAAATCAAAGACCAAATGATGTCGAAAGCGCAGGATCGAAGAGTTCCTTTCAGTTCTTTCTTTGGATCCATTTTTGGTCCAAAATGGCCCCCAAGTTTGGGCAGGCACTTATCTGAATATGTCACATCTTGATTCAGTCACAAGCTTGACAAACGTTTCACAAATAGTTGACTTCATGAATGCCAAACCGCAAATAGTCTTGTGTTTTTCTTGTGTTTTGATGTCCTGTTTTTATTTCATATTTCTCTTCTCTAGTTTCAGATTGCATTTCCTCATTGTCTGTACAGTGTCCTTGGGTGGCATGAAAGGCGCTTTTAAAATCAAATGAATTATTATGATTAGGATGATGGGTGGGACTATTTGCCATGAATTTGGAAACCCTTTTAGTGACGTGGGACGCACATGCCAATTTGTTTTATTGTCTCTCCTATGGAGCAATGTGGATTGAGAGAAGTCACCGTCAAAGAAATAACAAGTGTTTCTTGTACAATGCAATAGTGGCAATCGATTTTGTTTGTTTGTTTGTTTTTTTTAAACTGGCCGTGTCTGAATGCATTTGAAATGGGAAAAGAAAAATCAACGGCAAATAGCGGCCGCCATTTCTTGTTTCGTCAACACGGCAGTCACGGCCGGGGCCGCTGCTCAGCACTCCACCTAAATGGATGTTGTCATTTTGCGGCCTCCCGGTCACTTTGCGGCACAATCGGAGGCAGCGGGCCGCAGACAGCCGAGAGGCGTCGGGCGGCCGGCGTGCCAAGCATAATAAGAACTCTGGCGGTCGCGCCGCTTCCTGCGCTTCCTCCCCGCGCTCCCGTCGGGCGCTCCTGCGCTCAGAGCGGCCGCGGCTCGGCGGGGAAGCGCCGTCTCGTTGGGGCGACCGGGCCGCGGTGGCCCCGAACCTCCGGGAGCCCGGCTTTTGCCCTTCTCACGTTACGCTCCGAGGAAATTGTCCCGCGCCGTTTCCTGAGATCCAATATTGGAGCCGTTTGCTTTCCATTCTTGTGCGACTATGAACGCCGCCAGAGGTTTTTATTAGACTCGCTGTCTGCCGAGGTATGCCGGCTCACTTAGCGAGATAGCGCGCCGCCGGATCATCGGCTGCCATATCTAGATCGCGACAGCGACAGGCTTTCCCCGCCCTTCATTGAGCCGTGGCGCGTAGTTTACGTGAGAAAAATGGAACGTCGCACCAGCAAGGAAAATGTGGACAAAAAGGAAAATGGATAACGTACTCCCATGTGGCAGCAGCTAACATTTTCCTTAAGCCAGGCTAATGTGGGCCTAACCGCTAACGAGGTAAGCTAAGTGAGGTGTCAAAGAAAAAACAAAAAAGAGGGAAAGAAAATGTGTCGGAATCAGTCCTTAGATGGTGTCAATCTTCTCAAACCAGACCGTTTTATGTCTCTCATTTCGCATTTTTTTTGCGCCGCTTGCTATCTTTTGACTGCTGCAGAACGCTAAGCGCTAACTCGGCTCGTTTAGAGCGAGCAAATGAAGGTGGGTGAAGAGAGACTTCAATTTGATGACGTTGCAGATTGAACATATTTAGCCAGAGGAAGCTAAGCGCTAACTGGCGGAATCGGCTAGTCTTGCAGATTGATACTGCTCGGTCGATGAGGTGCGGTGCGGTTCTCACGACGGTTCCGCGTGACAATCAGCCATTGACCACGCCGGCAGGTTTATCAAGGAGCGCTCGACCCTTTTATGGCGGCAGCTGGCGCGCTCCGTAATTACAAATCTAGAGTTACCACCTGTAGCACTCCTGTGACCCGGAAGCGTGGCTTCAACGCACCTCGACGCGCTTGAAGTCACCCGCTGAGGCCTGTCGCTCTAACGACGGGGCCCACAGATGGCGAACCCCCGAAAAAGGAAGATGTCGGAAGAGCTCCAAGCTCAAAACTTGTCTTGAGTCCCTAAGCTTGAAACCATGAGCCTATTTTAAGAGCCTCAGCCAGGCTGCGCACCTTCACCTTGTCTTGAAAGCCTCCTTCCAAAACCCCGACTTTTCAAACTGCAACTTTTGCCTGGACACCCAACTTGAAAGCCTAACCCCCTTGAAGGAAACCCGAACTTGAAGCACTATTGCCAGCTCCAAATACAAATTGTGCAATCTTTCAGTCTTTAGGCCTGCCTTGAAACCCGAACTTCATACCTTCAAACCTGAACCCTTGACAAGTTAGCGCATGGATCAGGAAGTCCTCCCCCCCTCCCCAAAAAAAGAAAAAGAAGACCACAGCGTGTTTCTCGCCAGGGTAAAGATCACAAGGGCAGCCCGCCGGGGGAATCGAATTGAAGGCGCTGGCTGACAAGAAGCAAATACTGGAGGAGGAGGAGGAGGAGGAGGAGGAGGAGGAAGGTTTCCCTAAACTTTAGCTGCAGATAATTATCATTTGAAATGTCCATTTATGAGCGTTGTCATGTGTCCTTGAGGAGGTGCACGGTGTCCAAGGGTATGCCTTTCATCTGAGGGGGGGGGGGGGGGGCAGCTTTCCTGCCGGAGGTCAAAGCTAAATGAGCGCAAAGGTGGCAATCTCTGTTTTGGGTGCGAGCGCTTGGCCTTGGGCGTGACAACGCAAACACGGGCGGGCTCATTTTTTATCGCGGCGGTAAAGTGACTCCCGCTCCCGAAGGCGCTCCGCCGTCCTGCCTCAAGATTTTATTGACGGCAAGGAGAACAAGGTTTGTTTGGATGATGGCGTCATCATCGGTCTCCGGGATGAAAGCGGCGCGGCTTTGGAGGGACTTTGGAGTCTCGTCAGACGCCCCTGACGAGACTTTCCTGTTTCCGTGCCGTCGCAATGCGTGGCCCCGGGACGACGGATTGCGTTTTGACTTGCGGCCGGCGTGTCGGCCTGCCTGCGTCTTGCCGTGAGGAGGAGACGTTTTTGCCATCACCCTGCTCCAGTTGTGGCTGGCGCAGGGGCAAGGCGAGGGCGGGGGGAGGGATTGAAGGAAGTTTGCTCGTCTCACAGAAAATCAACCTCAGACCCGGACAAACACACACAGGCGCGCACACACAAGCCGGTCATACTCGGCAAATAAGGTTTGCCGACTGGCACGGACAGGAGCCAGGTGTAGCTAAGCGCAGCCCGAAATAGAGCTTGTCCCCCCACAACAGTGATGTCAGCGTTGCCTTCCTCGCACCTAGCTGAAAACATTCAGTCGCGCCTCGCAGTCTGACCTGCTTCCTGTCCTGACATTCTGTGCGGTTCCCGCCAGTCATGGCAACAACACTTGAAGTTGATTTCATAGCCAAGAGACAGTGGAAGAATACAGTCTGCCTAACCCCCGATCGTCCAATTCAAACTCCTTTCTATCTCCGCTGATCGTCCAACGGGGGCTTTTGTTTGAACGGCGCACCATATATTTTTGGCTGGTAAAAAGAAGCGGTAAAGAAGCCTTGCTCTCGTAGACCCCACGCTGGTCTCCAGTGGCCCAAGTCCTTGGGGCGAGTCCCACCACCGGGGTCCATTTGTTTGATGCGCGTGCACGCCGGCGAGCGGCCGCGGTGTTTACGCAGCCCGTAATTGGCAGGCAGGTGGGACGAGGGCCCGCTGTTTTGCTAACGAGACCTTTCTCAACCCTCCCCCGACTTTCGACCCAATCAACGCACGGATATTAGCCCCGGCGCGGAACCTCCGCCTCGGCGTATCAGCGACGCGCTCTGCGGTAGGAACCTGTCAAAATATCGCACTCTCGTTTGTGTCGGGCCACAGCAAGGAGACCGAAGCCCTACAGCCCCCCCCTCCCCCAAATGGCTTTCGTCTTAAATGAGCCGTAATTGGCCTGTGCGTTAGGTTACTGGGGGGGGGGGGGGAGCCTCCAATCATGCGGCGGGAAGCAGAAAGCTTCCATAGTCACTTCCAGCTGCTCGGCGTGAGCGCCCGACGGCCGCTTACCAACATCGCGGCCGTCGGCGAAGGTTACGAGTGGACCCAGATTTGCTCGGGGTGAGCTTGACTTCACTCAATGGCTCCGCCACTTGACTTGGCACAATGCGGTCTGGACGCTTGCCTTGAAAACACGCTTGGTGTACTGCCTTTTGCCAGTCCAGTGATGTGGTTAAACTTGAAAAGACTTTTATCCGCTGGATAAAGTCACTTTGAATTCAGCCGCCAGTAAAAGGGATTTGTGGCATTGACTTGGAGATGCCGGCTAATTCGCCAGCGTGCCGCTTTTCTCCGTCGCCTACCTGGCTCACCTGTAACGTGAACTCTGCGGAGCAGTCGGCACACTCGGCATGGGGTCACGCTGCGTTCGGGGTGAGCTGGCGGGGGGGGGTGAACAGACCAGCTCTTTGTCTTTTGCCAGTCAAGTTAAGGACCGGGGCTAATCAAGGGGAGGGAGCGAAAATGTACACCGCCCCACCCCCAAATCAGCTCCCGTCAGGCCGAGCAGAATTGATCTCCAACTTATTAACTTTGCCCAGAGCGCAAATTGAAACCAGCTCGCGTACTCCGGAGGTGGCCGGTGTGAGAAGTGACGGCGTTTTGTTCATGCCGATTGTGAAAAGAACGTTGCGAGCCGGCGGCGTTTTTGGGGCACGCGCGTGTGGCTGTGGCTCAAGCAGCAATGCCAGAATCGCAGTGTTTCATCGTATTGGAATGGAATTTCCCACGCATTTATTTCTTTTATTGACATCTTCATTTTTCTTCTGATGACTATTATGATGATTATGACTCAATGCAGACTGTGTTGCACGATGAACTAAATCAGTCCATTTGTTCAACCCAATAGTTGATCAACGCAGTCCATTTTTCCCGAATTATTCCACAAACAACGTCAGTTCCTATCACAAAACCATTTTTTTAAAAAGGCTGCCTTGCTCGAGTTTGCTGTAGAAGGCCAGACCCAGAGTCCAGACCTCAAAGCTATCAACTAAACCAAGAAAAAGTGTATCAATAAAAGATGCCAAAAGGGGAGTGGCATCTTTTCATTGCATGACGTGTCAACGGCCACGAGAATGAAACAGCCAATCGCCACACACGATGTGTGGCAGGGGCGGAACTGAGAAGCTCCCGTTGCAGCAAGAGGTGGAAGAGAAGAACAGAGCATGTTTGGGTACTTTGGGCCATCTCCATCCATCCATCCATCCCCTTTTCTAATCCGCTTCCCCACCCGCTGTCTTCGGGCCATAGGCCGGGGGACACCCTGGACGGGTTGCCGGCCCGTCGCTGGGCACAAACAACCGTTCACGCTCACAATCACACCGAGGGCCAATTCAGAGTGTTTCATGAGTGCATGTTTTTGGAATGCGGGAGGAAAGGGGACTACCCGGAGAAAAGCCACGCAGGCAGGCATTGGGAGAACAATGCAAACTCCACACAGGAAGGCTGGGACGCGCAAGCCCACCCTGCACCGCTCCACCTTGTTGCTCATATTTCCATCCATATCTACAAGTGGAAATGTGTGTGTGTGAGGAGGGTTAGACGTGGTGGTGTGGGGCTGGGGGTGGGGCGGGGGGGGGGGGGGCGTTCCTCCTCCTCTCTTCCTGGGCTTTGTCAGGCCAGGTGCGCTCTCATGCCTGAGCCATGGGAAAAGCAACGGCATCCTGTCCTTCCCCATCTGATTGATCCCAGCCGCTGTTTGGTGGCACTCGGTATTGATCTCAATCTCATTTGCGCTCCCCCCCCTCCCCCACTTTCTTTTTTGTTTGGCAGCACAGGTCTGCTTTCAATCAGTTCCCCCAACTTCTCCACTCTGACGTTTGCTTAATGTCTCATTAGCCACGGGTGGGCGCGGCCTGTGATTGTAGGAAGCGCCTGCGGGGGGTGGGCCCGCGAAGACGGCTGAATCTGGGCAAAACCGCCGCGCCGATCCATCATTGGCCGACGCCTTGTTTTGTGTTTGCTTTCAGAGGGCTTGCCGAAGGGCCGCGTCGCTGCCGGCACCCCGTTTGGGGTCGAAATGCCGCCGTTCCCTCCGGCCGGCCCACGTGCCACTTTTGGAGGATCGCCGCGCGTGTCCGCCTGCCCATCTGCTTCCATTGTCCGCGGGCAGCAATGCGAGCGGCTCGTCAATCTGCAGTGCGCCCATGCGGATTGCTCATCACTCTGTGCATTGTTCTTGCTTGGAGACTCCGCTTGGATGACACAAACGCAAGCGCTCATCTCGACCGATCCAGCGTGTTTCTCGCGGACCCTCGCAAAGCATTTCTGATCCTTGCCAAAACACAGTTCCGCCGTACGTCTGCAGCCGTTTCTTCGAGTGCGGTGTGAGCCGTTTGGCTGGCGCGGGTTTCTGCGGCTTCCTCCCGCCTTTGACAAACACGCACGTTAGATGGTCGATGACTCCAAACCGTCCCACGACGCCACGGTGAGCGGCAATCCTAAATCGGCGTGGGTGCGCCCCTCGATTGGCCGCCAACCGGTCCGGGGCGCACCCTGGGCCACTTGCCCAAAGAAGAAATGGCGCTCAGCTCCGACTCCAATTCCACTTCAGAGGGTATAATTGATGACATCACTGCTTTCCACACGGAAGCGTGGACCCCGAGGGTGTCCCCCCCCCCCTCTGCTGCAACACACCTGACCCATAAGATCGGTGTTCTCTCTCACCCTTCTTCAGAGCTCGCGGGTGAGCCGACCACCGGAATCGCAGGGAGAGACGGGTCGGAGCGGCCACTTCCAGCCGTCCGGCTCGGAGGGTCCACCTTTGGAAAGGAGAGCAGCCCCGCTGCTGCGCGCGGGGGCCATCCGAGACGGAAACTGAAGATAAATGCCAAACAATAGGCGGGGGGCTGGGGGAATAGTCGGAAGCGGCCATTTGGCGGGCGCGCCTTGGCGGCCTGCGCGGCGGTTCCCACACGTATCACCCGGACCGGCGAGCGGCCCTGGAGACTGGCCCCGATTCACCGTACGAGATCAAGTGGCGATCAATTAATGGGAGAACAAGACCGACATCCCGGCCTCTCCCGCTCGGACTCATAGAAGTGCACATTTGCAACTCTATCTGTTTCCTCGGCATGCGGGGACAAGAAGGGGGGCTGTGAGAACCGCCGCCATCGTTTGCATGAGTGAGGACAGATAGCTGAGGTCACCTTGCGAGTCAGCGGAGGGGGGCGGGGGGTGGGGGAGTCCCATACTTACCGCAAGACGAGTAGATGCTCCAGCCCGGGCGCTCCATCGATTGTCGTGTATATTTGAAAACGATGCGGACACTGGAGGTGCGGGAATGTTGCATGTGCTAAATTGAGGGGTGCCTGGGGGCCTCTGAGTCCATCTGGGGCACGGCTGGCGGGGGATCTCTCCCCAGCCGTGGTCCAACGCGGATCCTTCATGCGCTCAGCGTGATTCGGGGCACTTTCAAAGAACAGGACTTGCTAATTGGTTCAAATTGATGCCAATAAGTAGCACGAGACCCAGCGGGGGGCCCGCTGCCCCTGCTCCGGTCGACGGCCCCCCCATGCTGATTTTTTCCTACAGGCGCCGCTAAGTGAGGAGACCGCGGAGGCAGACGAGCATCCGGCCTCGGGCTCAAGAGACGACAGCGCCGTAATCCCGTCGCCATTAAACTGTGACCGATGGCATTCTTCACGGCTCCGAAGCGGATGGGGCCTGCCAACGGACGGCGGCGGCTTCGAATGGGTGATGGAGACACGGGACAGAGGCGCATCCTCACACTTCTCACCTGTCAAATGAGACTCATGTGGCTTCATACTCCTACCAAACCAATTCAAAACTAAAGACCCAGACCAAGTCCAAAGTGTCTCTGACCTGACTTTCAGCAACAATGGTATCAAATCAATAACGACAACAGCCACTTATTGACTGAAGACACTTCTCCCAACCGTGCGAGTGTTGCACGCACCGGGATCAACTTATCCATGCTTTTATCTCCCACGGACTGGATCGTTGTAATGGTCTTTTCTTCGGTGAACTCCCCGCAATGAGCATCAAACAGCTGCGGCTCAGTCGCAACACCGCAGCTCGGGTTCTGAGCAGAACAAAGAGATCAGAACACGTGACTCTGAGCTCAAGTTCTTGAACGCTGGCACCCGGTTAAAAATTCTTTGATTAAAGACTAAAGGGGTTTGGGTCCAGCGTAGGTTGGAAAAATGCGAATTGTACATGAAACCCCGTGGAGCTCTGAGGTCTGCAGACCTGCATGTGAAAAAGCAAAACTCCCGATGAATAGTGCCACTGTCGTTTTCTCGTTGTCCAAACAAAGGGGAATTTCCTTGCCGCACATCCGTCCCGCGTCACACTCGGATGCATTTCGAGATCCGCACTATGTTGAATAGTTGCCTTTGTTTGACTTTTGAAGCTTCGCCGACTGCCTTTTGAGCGGTTACCACATGGACGTATCGGCCCCGAGGAGGATCCCGACACAGGGATTTTCTTCAGCGGCTCTCTTCTTGTAAAGCCCCGATAAGGCCAAATCCTGTCTCCCTCCAAGTGAAATTGCTGTGGCCAAATTGCCCCCCTCCTCCGCCGCCCCCCCCACCGTGTCCCCGTCTCGCCGATCATCGCAAGCCCCTCGGCGGCCGAAACCCGCCATGCCTTTCCCCAGACGCTCAGCACTCAGAAGAGCTAAGGCGCCCACCCGCGGGGCGAATCTTTCACAAGTGGCTCCCGCTGACCGGGGCTGAGTGGCCTGAGGGATGAGATGCTTCAGGCTCCGGCTCCTTGTTTGGAGGTTACGATGCCTTTTGGCCGAGGGGTTGCACCCCGCTGATTTCAAGTCGGCTGACTTTAGCGCATGTCATGATTGATGGAATCGCATGAGGGAGACGGCGACACTTTGACGTATCGCCCAAAGTTTTATTACTTGCAATTGGATTCAAGGTTTTTTGGGGTGGGGTGTCTGTGACTGATGTCGGACATCTTCTCGGACAAGAGGCTTTTGCAAGTTTTAGATAAAAGTTGCAAAAATCTTTCAGACTTTTATCTGAGACTCCTGCAAATGTATTTTGTCCGGATTTTGGATCAAAAATCCTCTAATCTCACAAAACTTGAATCACAATTTGAGGAAATCTGACAGGATTCCGGTTGAGAATTCTCCCCAATTTGGGCCGAGTGTTCATGACTTTGCCGTAATGCAAATAAACGGTCGCGCGGTGAAAGAAAATGGCTGAGCTGCGCAGGCTTGGTCACAAAGGCTTGAGGGAGGTTAGGCTTCCGCGCCAGGATTATCGTAATCCTCCTGTAATCGCACGGCCTTCTCGTGGGAGCGCCGGGGCATTCTTTTCTTGGCCGGTACTTTGAATGCCGCTCGGAAACACGACCGGTCGTCGGTCCCGAGGCGCGTACTCCGGAGAGAGGGCTACCTCCGAGTTCAAAGGGACCGCAAATCTCACTCGACATTCGGACAAGACTTTGAGTTGGCCAAAGACTTGCCACTCACCTCACCGGACTTTGGCTAAAACTTTGGTGAATCTCACCAGACCTTGGCTGAGTTCCGCTCACCATGAGAGGAGAGAAAGAGTCAAATAGTGAGAGTCGTGGTAATCAAAGCAAAGCTGACTGAAAAAAGGGTTCCTGCGCACTACTTCTAGATGCCGTTCTTCACAGGCACAACCATGGTCCAAAAAGAGTGTGGCCTTGATTTTCAACAGTGAAATGACACTTGAAACGGGACTCGATGCTCGGGAGATTTGATGCCGTCAAATCTATTTGAGAGGCATCAATGTTCCACTCTCCCACCAACAGAAGCTTGGAACACAACAGCTTTGGCGTCAAGTCTTTGGAGCGTTTTGAAAGCGCCCCCTGCTTGCATTCTCTGTCGGTGCCGCCGCCGCCGCCGCCGCCTCCTTAGCCGGGCGACTCCTTTCTGGCTTTTGACAGGAAGCTCCCGATTTACCAAAGTACGCCTCATGCATCATGAATGAGACGCTGCCGGATGTGTCGGGCCGCGCATCCACACGCAGCACCTGGGCCAGACAAAGACGGCCTTTCTGCCGCGGGGTTTGTGCCACGGCAGCCGCTGTCGCCGGCGCCCCGGCTCACGCCCAGCTGCGAGGCGTTCAGGCTCAGCGCGTCCGAGTCCACGAATCCAAGTTTGATTGACCGATTGATGAAACCACCGAGGCTCGATTCTCTTTTCGTTATTGCGGCGCTTTCACAGCAGCCAGACTGAAACTGGGAGGAGGGTACAAATCAAATGGTTGAAGCAAGCACTTTTTGGGCTCTGAGCGAGGGAGAGTGAGAACAGGCGCTCAGCGTCAGGTTGAAACCTGTTTGAAGGGGGTGGGGGGGGGGGGGTCAACTCTGTTTCAAACTTGTTTTATTCTGTCTCGCTTTAATGCTGATTTTCACCAATCGCGGGTGTGTCTGGGCCCCCCCCCCCCCACGACAAATGAGGGCCGACTGTATGACCACGCCGTTGCGAAGGCTCACGTCATCTTGCGACGCTCCACACGAGTCTCCGGTTTGACACATGACACCATCTTGTCTGGCTCTCCCCAAGAGAGACAATAGCGACGGAGCTGAAAGGAATAATTAGCGGCGTCTGAGTAGAGGAATATAAACGACAACTATCTGCATCCCGCCGGGGCGCGCGGGGGGGGGGGGGGGCGTTCAAGGAGGAAAACAAAAACAGAAAAAACCCAAAACGTGTGATTCGTCACAAACACAACAGCAAATTGGTTGTGCGCGGCCCCGTCCACACTTGGCACGGAATGAGCCGCCGCCATTGTTGCGAGCGCCTGCGCGGGGCGAGATTTATGCCGGCGGGGGGAGCGCTGGAATCCAGGCGCTCTCCTCCAGCCCAGCTGCGTGGGGAACAAAACCAAAAGGCCCAGCTGCAGATATTAGCATCGGGCGCTCGCTCGCTGGCTTTTCCTCACGCTCTGGCTGGCGATGGCCCCGCGTGGCCCCTCTTGTGTCATGCTAATGCCCAGCAAAAGGAGAGGTTCAAAGTTGATTGCAAAAGCAGCAGCAAACAAAGCACAGACAACATCCAAAAGAAGGCCCAATTCCCGATGGAGTTCCGTCTCGCAAAGTCCGCAGCCGATACCAACTTGTCGCTCGACTTACACAAGGAGCGTTTGTTGACCCTAAAAAGGCCCTCCAACATTTGCCATCAGGCTCAGGCTTGTCAGGAGAAAAAGGCAACATTTGACCAGAATAAAAATCTAGATGGCTGCGAGGACGCTACGATAAAAGTCCTCATTCTTTTGGAATTTCAGTTTCCAAGAGTGGAGGCATGATGTTGCAAGAAAAATGAGAAGTAAAGTTGCAACTTTACCATAAAGAGAGCCACGCTACTATCACAAGTTCTTTCTTTATTTTAGCAGGGGGGCGGGATGTTGATGTTCTGAGGAGAAGGCCCCACTATGACAAGAATTGACTCTGACATCTTGCCGATGGTCAGTGGGGAGGCCCGGTTGATGATTTGCATTTCTCTCTGTTTGCTGCGAGTGTTTGGAAGGCCCGCATCAATCAACACAAGGTGTCGGTCCGGGCGGGAAAACGTGCCGTCGTCGTCCTGGCGTCTGATGGCTTCACTCACTGACGGGATATTGACCTTAGACAGGCCACGCGGATCAGGAGGAATGAGCCTTGTGAAAGCGTAGCCCGGCTCAATTCAATCCAGTTCCAACATGGGTTGGCGTCAGCCTGGGACACTTAAGTCTAGCGGGGGAAACTTTTGTCCAAATAAATTTGGCCACGCATGGCTGGTGGAGAGTGACAAGTGTGTATTTAATAAGCGCAGATTTGTTTACCGGCTGAGCACTTTCGGAGCGGGCGCTTCCTGAGCGGCGGCGCTCCGATGCATGTCGACATGGGACTTGACACGTGCGCTCCTTGGAGCCCCCGGGCGTTCCCGGGTGTCTCGCGTGTCGCGCAGAAGCCGTGGACCGGACCTGGCCGCGCCGCTTCCTTTCGTTGGAAGGCGGCAACGTCTCCGTCGTACGCCGCGTCGCCGTTCTACAATGAAGGCGCGATCGGATGCCGGTGGGAACTTACAACGGATCTTTGTTGGGAATACGGAATGGGGAAAGTCGTGAGCGGCCGGCCACTGCAAACGGAGCGCGACCGACAATATTTCCAAGGTCCACATTTTTTTCATGAAAGATGACCCATTTTTCCAGGGAACGACATCATAAAACACTCTCCGGTCCCACGACGATGTCTTCAGCAACGTATTCGGAAAGACACGAAGCCCCTTTGCCAGACCGGAACACGGCGGTCGTCGTCGGCCAAATTCTCGGCGGGGCTCTGTGATTGGGGCCCTCAACAACGATCGGGGCCTTAATGGCCTCACAAAGGCCAGAGCTCCCGTTTGTTGAAACCCAACCGGCCAAGCTTGTCGGCAGAACGCTGAAAATTGCCGGCCTCCTGAAAGGTGATCTAGTGGCAGAACCGCAGAGCCCGGCCGGGGTGGGGGAGGCTGAAGTTTACATAGCATCGATGCAAACAGAAGGGCGAGAAAAATGACAGCCGCAAGAAAGGTCCCGTGCGTTGCGCCGGGTCGTCGCCTCTCAGCGCGCAATATCAAGCGGCGGCGAATCGCTTGACCAATCGGGAAAGGGGGGCAAACGCCACTCTCAAGCGGCGGTGACTTTGCTCTTTGTCCGTGGGACAATTGGAGGTGACGGCCTCGTCTGGGACGTCTGCGCGCTAATCAGCGGCGTGGAAGGGGGGCTGGCGGAGGGCATCGCGGTCTGGATTTCATGACTGAGAACTTCCATGGCTCGCATGTGAGGCAGAACACCTCAGCGCAGGGCTGTCAGGCCCCCGTTCCAGGCCGGGGAGGGCCAAATGCGTCCCGATTGGACAGGCCACTGTGCAAAAGGTTGACCTGGGACTTTCCTGCGCATTCACGTTGAAGCTGCTCAAGCCAACCAGCGGATATGAAGCAGGACAGCAAGCGGCGTGACACTGGCGCCACACGCCTTCATATTTGGGATCTTGAGGCTGCTCGACACTTGACAAACTTTGGCTCGGGGAAAAAAACCTCGCCCTACTTGCTATGGCATTCCAACACACCAAGCTACAAGTGCAACTCCTTCTGAGAGCAATCGTCATTTTCGGCATCCCCAAAACACTTTTTTTTTTGCTGCTTTTTCATCGGCCACCTCGGCAAACGCTGCTTTTCCAAGCGGATGTTGCGTTTGAAGCTTGTCACGCAAATAAGTGAAAGCGCTCAGCAAGACTCTGGTCATCTTTCAAATGAACCTCCTCTCCTCCAAACTCCCTTTTTATTGTGACGACCGAGTGTCACCTGTCCTGGCTGCTCGGTGACATGAAGTCAACACGAGACGTCCACCCAAAAAGACTCACTTGGCTAAGCCGAGGAAGCGATAGCATGTTGCTCGGCTTTACTCTCGCGATGGATGTTTGCCGCCACTCCGGCCGACGGGAGCTAGAACACCGGTGGACAGTTGGGCATTGTGGCCGCATCCTCTTCTTCCCCAGCAGGTGATTTCCCCAGCAGTCAGAGCTGACGGGTGACGTGCGGAATCCACGCACGTACGCCAGGTATGGCACGCAAAGGGGCGTTGCGCATTCTCGGCCCACGTAGGAGGACGGCTCGAATGTGACCCTGAATGACAGCCTTTCAACAAGCTATTGTGAAGCCGGAAGCTGTTCGGGGGATGCGATGCCGTTGCTTGACATTGTTTGGAAAAAGGCTGGAATCCCCCGACTTGATGCCGACCCGTGCGCCACGTTGTCAGAACTCCAATGCGCCGTAAGCGCACGTGGATCCACTTGAAAGGTCCATCGTCCACTTGAAAGGTCCAAATTGTTTGCTTTTGCTTTTCCGTCGATGCGGCCGTAAATGCGCCGTGCGGCCATTTCCGCACGCGGGTGGACCTTGATCGGACTCGCCCCACTCAGGAATGCGACGAGGGGCGGCAGAGACTCCGCGCGCTCTGCCTGCTTCACGCCAAAGCGCATCGGTGGCGCACACTCACACGCGCCGGCCCCAAAAACCTCCTGACAAATGCCAGGGTTGGCCCCATTTGCAGGATACGTCCCTGATCATGGCAGTGAGCTCGCTGGGACAGTCGCCAATTGCACCTGATTGATCAGATCGATTGACGACGGAGCGGTCGTTGACTTCCCCGTCGACCCTCTGCGCTCGATGCTGCGGCCCCGCCCCTTAAAATACACAGCCCAACAGAAAGTCTCCAGTCAATTCCCAGCGTGCATTGTACGCAGCCCGCTTACACCGAGGGATTCGCTTACCGCTCGCGTTAAACGCGGCCCGCCGTGTTATTCCACCAAGCAAGAAAGAAAACGATTAGTGAAAACCAGGCGGGACCTTGAGCGTAAAATAGCAAAGACGCGCGACTGTTTGGATCTGATAAGCCACGCCGAGTGTTTCCTCGACTGCTTGTGAAAATAAACGGGCACCCCGATGAGGTGAATGGAGGCTTGGTTCGGGCTCCCGACCGCAGGAGAAAGCGGGGGAGCCGCGCCAGCCGGCGGCAGAAAGGGGCTCTCGTCAGAGTCGGAACTCTCAAACCTGTGGAAAGCATGATGCCCGCTTTTGAAAATCCCCCGAGCGGCTCAACGACGCCCCGCAAAAGTCCAAACTACACCCATGCCGCCGTCCTGAAGCGTCTTTGTTCGTGGCTACTCATTGCGTATGCTAAGCCTCCGACGTGACGTCGCCGTGGCCGGCGCGGACAAAAGTAACCCGAATAATTGATCCCGACGCCTCGCCTCGGTCTCTCTTTGGCCACCAAGTGACAGATTTGGGACGTGGTGTCCCCTGGCCTCAATCCAGACGTGCGCGCCGGCCTACTTCTCGCACGGCGGCAGCGGATTACAACGGAAAGCTTGAAGACGACCAAACAGGTTAAGCGACAACGGAGCCCGCTTTGCGCTTCCGCTGCTCTCGGCTATTTCCGACGGACGCATGAGCCCGTGCGGTCCGCTCTTGCGCTTGACTTCCTCAATGGTGTCGGAGCCACGCCCATAAGGTCAAGGAAATGTTTTGCCATCATCATTTCTCCACGTTCTCTTTTCAAATCTTAAGGAAACGCGATGTTTTGGGGAATGCGGGAGGAAAGCGGAGTCCCCGGAGAGAAGCCACCCAGGCGGGCGCGGGAAAACATGCCAATTCCGGCACGGAACCCTGCACCTCCGCGCTGGTAGTGTGGCCTCTCGATGAGGAGCTCACCTTGTTTCTTTCTCTCACTGTCACGGATGACGGCGTGTCAACAACGTGTTGGGGTTAAACCTGTGAAATTGGGATCCAAATGTCGCCTTCCGTTGTGACGCCAGAAGACGCAAGCGGCTGCCTGGTAGGGCCCCTCGGTGGTGTTCTGCAGAATGGACTTGCTCCCCCTAGTGGAGAAACGTTCCACGCCTCTCCGTTCTAACAAGAAACGACGGATTCACATGATTCAATCAACAAAGTCAACCTACGCAGCGGCGCAATGCAAATTGGAAGACGAGGAAAGTCCTGGCTGCCGTCGCTTTGCGCCCCCCTCCCCCCCCCCCCCCGTCGCGCCGAATAATTTCCGCTCATTGCCCGAGTCCGCGTTCGAGTCACCGCCACGCGCCTACAATGAAGGCCCTTGTGGCCCGGCGGGGCCGCTCTGCGCTACACCTCCGCGTTGGTTCCCAACAAGCCTGGGTTATCCCGTTGTGTTTTCTACCTCTGCCTCCCTCAGGATTTATCGGGTGATCCAGAGAGTTGACAACGTGTCAACGTGTCCGGGGCTGCGGGAGGAGAGCTGCAAAATACACTTTAAGTCAGGAACAAATTCTTGATCGGAGTTGAGTGTCTTGGATCAAATGTGCCCCAGGAGACCCGAAGAAAGGCTCCGGCACAGCCGCGACCCTCCTGAGGAGAAAGGCTTCTGGTGATGCAAAGAACGGAGGGGTTGTATCAAGTTGGGCCGCTCGAAATCAACCGAGCTGGCTAACGGGGCACGTGTGGAATATTTCCATCCAAATTCACCGTTGCACGCAAAGCAAGTTGCTCGGGGTTGATCGAGAGTCTGCAGACGCGCAGCTGCTTCGGCATCGTTGGACCAGCTCTTTTCCGCTTGAAATATTTGCACTTGTGATTGCGGGCCATACAATCGGGCTCTTTTTTTGGGGGGTTGGGGGGGGGGGGCATTCTCTCTCAAGCGTGCCACGCGTTCATGTTGTCTTTGCGGTTTGCTCTAAATTGGAGCCTGGCTCCGGGGGGCTGCGTTCCATGGTAACCTTTAGCCTTATTGGCTAAAAGTGTTGACAATACGGTCTTTCACATTCCTAAACCGGGTTTTTTTTCCCTTTTCCTTCTTCTTCTTCACAAAGACCAGCTTTTAAACGATCGCAAAAGAAGGTAAGATCTCGTTCTGGGAAGGTCATCTCCACTTTTTCCATCCAATTCAGTTCATGCCGGGCTTCAAAAGCATTCGGGTCACGACTTGGCTGAAAAGTGGAGTTCAACCAATTGGGCGAAAGCAAAACGACAGTATCGCCGCGTGTGACGTTAGCGGTTGGGACCTTCAATGAAGCCAAGGTTGATTGCAGACTCAAATGAATTTCAACAAGCTGATGCAAAGAGAAGTCACGTGACAAAGTCTTTCTTGGGGACTGCCACCCTCAACTGAATGTTGTCGTCCAACTCAACATTCAAAACAAATGACGGGTTGCGTGTTTTAAGCAACCACCTAGTCGCCGCTAGCTGAACGATAACGAAAATTAGCCTCGATGTGGCGGCGTTAGCGCCCTTGCCACAGACCACGGAGGCACACTGGCTGGCATGTGTTCTTTGTCCTCTGCAGAGAACGAGTGCAGAGCCCAGAGAGGTCTTTTCGTGGATTCAGAAAAATGGAGGAGGCTTTATGTGTTGTCTCCTGGGTTTTCTTCTGGACGCACCAGTCAAAGAGGCCACCACAGCGGATATGTCGATCAAGGCACACACCAAGTTCAAAACGCCTGACACGAACGCCGTACGGCAAAGTAGTCACGCTCCACAAAAGTACTTGGACACCTTCGGGACACGCACCTTGGACGGCCATTCTTCTTTTAGCGCTGTCCCTTCTGTTGCAAAAACCCAACTAAAAAGCAAAACGTACACGCGGCACGAATGCCGTCCACGCTTCCTCAAAGGAGGTCCGGTGAGGTCGGCCGGCGCCCGTTTGAAAGTCCCGAAACGTGACTATACATTCCACTCGAATGACATCAGAGGCTCGCAATCGCCAGCGGCAAGGACCGATATCGAGTACAAACCATGGGGCGGCGGCTATCTTTCCGGCTCGAGCTCTTCCGATACCGCCCGCCCCCTTCTGCTTGATCTGCGTCCACCGGGAGATAACCTCTGTTTGCACGGAAGTGATGCGCGCCGGCGGGGGCGGAGGCAACTGGCACAACAAGTCGTCGGTGTCGAAACGCCGCCTGAGTGAGTCCAGCCGGCGTCGGGCTCTGGAAACTGCGCACACGCACATCCTCGCTACGGGACGATAAGAAGACTTGCCCCGCTATCGCCCCGCGTATAAATAGCTCCGCTTGGACCGTCGCGTCATTCCAGATCCTCAATGAGCAGAGGTCCTCGATCGGCGGGGGTCGGGTCCAGGTCAAAACGACCCCCAAAAAGCCGTCCGGTCGCTTTGCCACATGAGTCTCGAATCCAAGTCCGCCCGAGTGAAGCGGACGTTGGTTTGAAGCCGCGTACGTTCCGCACGTGCTCGCACTGTTGGAGGGCGCGCGTGTCCGCGGGGGCTCCCATCACGGTCGGTCCGCACGACAGATCCGCTTACAAAGTGCGGGGGTCCGTCCTCAATAAAAAGACGGGAAATGAGTCGTGACACTAATGACGCCGGAGGAGGGCAAGAAAAAAAAGAAAAAGCTCCGAGATGCCAAAGTGGCGACCCAACAAAGGTCGGGCTTTCTCTCAAGTTCTTTCGTGGACGTCTCGTGTCACGGGTGGAACTTCTCGTACGCTTACGCCAGATTCACTCAAATCGGGCGCGGTGTCGTGGTACCGTCGCATCGTTTCGAGCAAGTCGCAAATGATTTCCTGGAAACCTTTCATACAAGTCTTGTGAGCGCTTACGAGTCTGGCGTAGGGGACTTTGGTTTTGCGGGATCGACTGCAAGCCTCCACAGAATTAGACCTGAAAACCGACTGGTGCCATTTAAGAGGACATTTCTTGTGGGGAATCACTGATGCTGACCTCGTCATTCCAACGAGCTCAAGTCTCGCGCTGGTATTATGATTATTTTCATTTTTTTTGAACAGTTTCACATTATTTGGAGGAAGTCTCACAAGATTTGCGCGAGTCATTTCCACGAGCAATGACAATTTTTGGTTCCCCAAATTTTGCGCCGGGACCAATTTTGGGCGAGAATTTTGGACCAACTTTATTTTCCCTTGGCCTCCTCATTCAATGAGACCGGCAGAGCTCCGACACACAAAGCCCGACTGCGTTTATTGGCCTCGTTAAAATGACGAACGGACGCCGTCCAAATCCAACAAATATTCCGATTGTGACACTTTGCCCAGGTGAACATTTTAGTAGCCGGCGGGGAGACCGGGGTCTCGCGGCAGACGGCGCGGCGCTGCGAGTGCCGAGCAACGTCAAGCCGACTGTGCTGCTCGCGGGGGGGGGGGGGGCTGCGGCCGGAACCCCACCCCCTCCCCGTTCCAGCTGCGAGCGAGAGGGCCCGGGGACGGCAGGGTCTCGTGCGCCAGCGGACCCCCAACGGAGCCTGTCCGAGTCCCGCCGTCGGCGCGCCTGTCAAAACAGCCGGCGTGTCGGAGTCTGGGCCGCCTCTGACAGTGATGAATGGCCTCGTCCATCCGCTGTGAAGTTTGGAACCACGAGACTGAGAGTCCACGGCCACTTTATTTGGACAGCGGCGCGGATTAGACAACGCAGAATCCCAAAGCTTAGGCGCTCCAAGCCACTGCAAGGAAAGAATTCTCCCGGTGCCCCAGAGGGGAATAGAATAGCAACGGTCTGGAGGACTGTCGGACTTCAGTAGCCTTCGCGGGGATCACAACGGACAGTCCGGGGCAGGGTTTCCCAACTGTCGTCGAGCCCATTGGACACCCATCGGGGCCCGGTCGATTGAAAACAAAGATGACTGACTGCACTTGCAGGAAACCACCGCTGGTCTATCGCATGAACGCCAGCAGGGGGGGGGGGGATACGCCTTCGGGCATCGAGGGGAAGAGCATTTACTGTCAGTTTGCGGCGGGTCGCTGCTGCGGGGGGTTTGGTTTGGCTCCTTGCAGCCTGCCCCGCACGCGCATCTCGTCAGGCTCGTGAAGAGCTCGCGGGGTTGCCGACAAGGCAGGGGGGGGGGGGCCAGAAAAAGCCAACGCTCGGGGCCCCATCGTGCCCCGGGGGCTTCCCGTTTCGGAGGACAAAGCCGACCGTCCTCCGCGTCAGGCTTGCGTCGCCCCCCGCTCGGGGTCCCCCCGTCCATCCCCGCCTCGGCATTAACTTTGATTCGCGGCCAAAGCAAACGCTTCGACGGCGAGGAGCCGCCGCGGCCCCGGTCCCCATGGCGACGGCACACAAGGGCACCGGATCGGAGCCCGTGAGCCGAGCGGACAAAGAAGCCGATTCACCGACCCGGAGTTTGGACGGCAATAAAACGGCGACAAAAACAAAGGACGGCGTGCAAAAAAGTAGCGCCTCCAATCATGTGATTGAGCCTCAAACGGTGCATCCTGCTCGCCGTTTGGAGGCCGCGGAAAAGCTCAAGACTAGACACGGAGCGCGATTGCGCCTTCCCTTTCCTGAAGAGAAAGTCGAGTGCGCCGACGTAGCGGCGATCGGGATCGAACGACAACAAGGGCGTTCGGGAAAGCTTTTGAAAAAAGAGAAATGAAAATGACGACGGCAGTCCGGAAACCCCACTTGGAGCGTGCGGCTTGATTGCCGCCATCTTGACGAGAAAACTCCGCAGGCGCTGCCTCGAGTGCGGCCAACAAGCGCAGGGGCTTCTGTTGTCACAAGGCCGTGTTTATTTCTCTTTTTAATTTGGCCAAATGGTTCCCGTCTGTTCAAATGTTCTTATGGTGCTTGTTCGTCTAAAGACGTTTTGGGGGGGGGGGGGGGGTTTGCCAGAGCAGTTGATTAGTTGAACGCGGTCTACGGAGTTGCGCTCCCGCCGGCCAATTATCCTAATCCCGGGCTGTTGATTATTATTTTTTGACCCCGTGGCCATTGCCGACGCCTCGGCCAAACCGCGGATCACTGAGCCGAGAAACTTGTGATAGGGGAAGACAAACATTGAACGCGTCCAATCACTTCACTTCTGCCTACCTTTTTGCGTGTCTTCGCTTGGGCTACGAGGAGAGGACTCCTCGTTCATCACGTACTCGGGGTAGGTTGCGTGACTCGGCCACCGCCGGGGTTCCTGAGCAAGTCCCGCCTCCCCGCGCTGACCGCCACGGGCCGGCTTTCGCGAGGCCGCGGATGCGTCATCGGGCGAAACGGACGGCGGTCGCTAATAGAGCTCCGCGCCGATGTCGCTCGCTGGTTCGAGCGACCGGGCCGGCCCGCTTGCGTCGATCCATCAAAAGACGCGCGCTCGGTTGCTGCGACCGTCGGACGGAGAAAAATGGCACAGGCGCAAATAGGAACGAAATATAAGCCCGATCCTGACCCCGATCATTTTGGCAACAGGGCGGCCCGCTGGAAAACAGTCCAAACTAATTTGGAACGGCTAAAAATTGCGGGCGGAAAGAAGAGAAACCAAGAGACTCGGTCAAACACCGGCAGCGCTTCGTCTTCGATCAAAGTCCATTGAGCCGAACGCTAACAAAGCGCCCTCGATGCCACGCTCTCGCGTCCGTGGCGCAGTTTTGGACCCTTCTGAGCAATGGCTATGAGAACACAAACGGTGCAGCAATTCGTGCGAGACAAAAAACAGACCGTATCTTCTGCCAATTTTAACCGCCGCTGACTGAGGAGCGTCTACACGTGAGGCGATTTTGTGAGGGTGGCAAGTGAGGATTTCAGACGGTTCAAAACTCCCTTTTTAGAGGCCACACCATCATCTGGTCTTTTTTTTTTTCTTCTTTCTTTCCCTGCCTTGCTGGAATCGAACGGTAGCGTGTCCGGAAATTCAATTTGCTCCGGCCCTTGAACATGTGGGACAGATAACGGGCTCTCCCGGAAGCCCGCTCCCGCCTGACCTCCACCTGCACCCGTTTCGGCGGCACGGCCTTCCTCGTCTCACTCACCTCGTAACGCCGACAACAGCGCCACACCCGGTGTCCATCGGCACAATCTCCCACTCGGCGTCCTGGCGAATCGTGCCGGGCGACTGGCAACGCGGGCAGACTCTCTCGGCCATCTTGGGGCAGTAGGCGGGGGCGCACCCTCAACGGGTCGCCGGACGATCGCGGCATTCACACTGGCACCGAGGGGCGTTTGGGAGCGGTCCGGCAACCCGTCGTGCATGTTTTGGGGAACGTGGGAGGAAAGCGGAGTACCCGCAGAGAAGCCACCCAGGCGCCAGAATGACAAGGCTGATTGTATTCCACTCGTCTTGACATTCTCTTCCAACGTCCAACTCTTTTCACCGAGACTACTTCAGAAAATGCTTCCAGGCTCCTGTCCACAAACAAAGAAAGAAAGAAAGAAAGAAAGAAAGAAAGACAAATGTTTGTCTATTTCGGCAATGCAACCGCACACGCAAAGAGATGTGAACTGCGTAAAAAGCGTTGCCCTCGCATCCGGAGAAGCGCGCGGCGGACTGACTATCTCCCTCCCGTCGGCCCGACTGCAGCTTGGGACCGCTTGCGCTTCCATGGAGCCAGACTGCCCTCAGCAGATGAGAGGGGGCGTTGCAAGAGAGGGACCCTTTGCTTGGGCTCAGCCGAGCCGCCAGCACAGCAGCCCGACTCCCGGTGAGGAATCATCCGGTGGAACTCCAGGAAACCTTCACAGCGCACCAAATCAGAGATATTCGCGCCGTGTGGGGGACGGGATATGCGGGAGATCGCCGGCCCACCTTCAAATCCATCCCGCAAACCAACGAGCGATTTCCTCCGATGAGGCTCGTCTGCCCGCCGGTGCGGTCGATGGTTTGATTGCGTTGAAGAATTCAATGAACCACCGAGTTCAGGCCTTTGGGTAACGTAATGATTGCGCTTTGGGGGAAATCTGCCACGGCCAACGCCGTTTTTCCTTCACCGGCGGGGTTGCGCCGAGGACCCGACAGGCGGCAGCGTTGACAGGTTCGGCGACTGTGGCCAGTTTCACCGGGCGGAGAAATCCACGACCACGCGGCCGTTTCCAGGCTTGCGCCGGCGCTCTGACTGGGCCACGTTTGCCTCTCTTTGCTCCAAGAGAATAGAGGGGGAATTGTCTCGGGTTGAACTCGCTTGGGACCAAGGGGGCGGCGCTGGACTCAAGGTCGCTCCGGTTTGTCTGCGGAAGCCCCCCAAGCCGCTGCGCAATCTGCGCGGGTCAAACGGAGGATAAATATTATCAAGTGCAACCGGAGAAGGCTGTTGTGTATTTGCGATGGGGCGGACGAAGCGAGGTGCAGGGACTAGCGGAGGTGAGAGGTCAAGCCGCAGAGGGGGGGGGGGGCATTTTTCCAAGGACGCTGGGGTCCAGTTTGTCCGTGCATCTGGAGCTGAGAAAGCCAACGCCAGCCGCCGAACGAGCTACCGCGAGCGATTGGCCGTGTCAGTAAACGCACCTGGAAGACGGGTTGTGGATCCGACGGGGTCATAACCCGTGACTGCATTTCACACGAGCACCTCGAGTGACAGCAAACTGGGGTGGGGGCGGGGGCGGGTCGCACCGCACAACGGGACTGTGAGCGGGGAAGGGGTCGAGCAACTCAGGCGCCGCGTCGCACCAGAGCAATTACCGGGCGGGCAGGGTGGGCGGGGGGCTATAAGAGCCCAGGCAAAGCGGGCAGCGGAGCGCATCCTCGCTGGCGACCAGACGACGCGGTCCGCTCCGGCGTTTGAAGGCGAAGCTTCCACGTTAGGAGGCGCGGACGGACACATGGCGGCCCGACTCCCGCTCCTGCTCCTGCTCTGCGCCCTGTTGCCGCGCGGCCCCGCCCACGCCTGGTACAAGCAGGCGGCCTCTCCCGGCTACCGCTCGGTGGGCAGGGCGTCCGGCTTGCTGGCCGGTCTGCGGAGGTCGCCCTTCGTCCGAAGAGCGGCCGACGAGGAGCCGTCGCCGAGTCGGCTTGCGGAAACGCGAGCGCCGCCTTTCAGCCTCAAGACAACGGTGGGTGTTTTGCCTGACATGATGCGGCGTTGGCCAAAGCGTTCCAAAGTTCAACTTGGGGCCCGTCAGCGTGTCACTCGGGAGGGCTCCGTGCGAGCGAGCGAGCGGGCGGCTGTCGGTTTGCTTTGCGATCAACGGGCAACCTGCTCCGGCTGGCCGGGCCCATCCCACGCCTTTCCGTGCCCTCCGTCCGAGTGACCGGACACAGACGGCAGTATCGCATGTGCGCGTGCGGCGGGTAGAGGAGCTCAAAAAGCAGGGAGGCAGGGAGGGGCGGGGCGGACTAAGCAAAATATTGCAACAAAAACGACTGGCGGGAGGAACAAAAGCAGACGTCATCTCAACCAAACGCACCAGAGCCGCGTTTTCTAGCCGTCCAAGCGCACCGCGACCATGCGGTGCCGTATAGTGACCGGATTGCATGTTTTCTTTCCTCTCCTGCAGCCCACCTGTATCAGGAACGTCGTGCCAAACCCGTCGAGTTGCGAACTGCTCTTTGGCCACAAGACAAGGTTCAAGTGCAAAGCGGACGTCTTCCTCTCCCTGGACTCGGCCGACTGTGCGCGGCACTGACATGCCACATGCCGAGCTTTCTTGTTTGGGTTTCCGATTTCCCGTCTCAATATTGTGCTGCGCAAAGTGTGCGTTTCTGTGTCCGTTCTCGTCTCGATCGCATGGTGTGCATTTGTGCTCTGTCCCCGATGCGGGCAACTACGTCAACGCCATTCCATTGTTGAGCCCGTGGCCAATCTCAAGTATGTTCCTGAAGGGGCCCAAAAAGTCCAATAAAAAAAATAAAAAAAACTCCCCCTCGTCCTTTGGCCTCATGGCATTTGATGGACTCTGGTTTGTGTGGCACTGTCGCCGTACGCCTGGCCCGCTACTTCTTGTGGTGTGCAAAAATGACGCCGGGGTCTCTTTTTTTAGTCTTAAAAAAACGTCCGCGGTAACGTTGAAACCGTGCCTCTTCTTATCGTTTTTGGAGGAAAAACGGATCTCATTCAATGGAACGTGAACGGCCGACGCATCGCCATGCAGTCAGGCAACTCACTGCATCTTGGGGTGTGCCTCCCTCAGCCACCAGGGAGGGGGGGGGGGGCAGTACATGACGCAGTCACGCGGACAAACTCTGGAGCGCGTGAGTCCCCGAAGTCAGGAGGAAAATGATTTCCCGTCAAACGCGACCTCGGGCCTCAGTGACACGGGTCATGAGCCGCTTCCGCCGGGGTCACGGCGTCTCCGCGGCTGTCTGATTGCAGCGGAGCGTTTAGCCGTCCCAACGAGCGGAGGGAGGAAACAATCACGCGTCTGGACGATGACGTGACGGCGGCGGAACGCGGCAGGACCGGTCGCTCCCAAGAAGGCAATCGTCATTATTTCCGCAAAGTGCGCGCGCGGGGGGAGGGCGAAAGGTGCGTTCAAAGGAGAAAGTCAACCGGAACGATGCTTTGTCTGCCTGTTCGGCGATAATGGAGCGGAGTCCTCGCCTCAGGTGCGAGCACGCATTGCAAACGCGTTGTCAGCAAGAGCTTGAAAGGACATTGTGGAAAGGCGGGCGCTCAATTGGCGCTTTCGAGCGAATGATGAGCCAATTCTTGTCCGTCCCTCACGAGGACACGCGCAATGGAAACATGGACGGAGGGAGGACTGAAAGGAGATGAAAACGTATTTTCATTTGGTCACAAAACAATCCCAAATAAACAAGGAAAATGGAAAATACACTTCAAGAATAATCCATAAAAATGATCTCAATGCACTAACAACGGAACGGACAACTCAAATCGCCACTCTTACCGTAGTAGTTGCATGTCACTGCCAGCAGGGGACGACAAATATCCAGGAGAAATGAGCCGATTGGAACATTCACCCTTTCTTGGGACCACAAATGAACTCCTAGTATTTGGACTGATGCTGGATGACACGCGCTAACACTTTCACAGTGTTCAACAATCATTGAGTGTAAATTCTTCATCTTCATTCCTTTTGGGGGCATCAGCCGAATACCTCGCCCGAGTGTTTATTTGGGTCTTTGTACTTTTTCTCCCTCCGTTTGAAATCAAATACTGTATACTGGATGTACTTTCGACCACTTGGTCAAAGTACGCTCGTTCATTTTGGTCAGGATGAATCGCGGCGTTGGCGCGCGGGGGGGGTCTTTGGTCGGAAGGAAGTGGGTCCGGCCTGGACCGGCTCCATGAAGGCTAATCTAGGACAAGCTCACCTAGACATCCTTCATGACTCTTGCGTTTTCCTCGCCAGAAAAGCGTCCGCGGAGGTTCGCCAAAGTGGGTCGCCCGGCGGCTTTTTTTGGATCATGGAAGGAGAAAAAAAAAAAAAAAGGATGCCATGAAAAACGATGGGGCCATCCTATAAATCCGCCCGACCGCCATGCAACTGGGTCACCAAGTGCGACTAAAGCAATGTGGAGAAGTCCTTTTTTTTTCCTCCCTCAAACATTTTATTGAAAACAAAAGAAGCCGTCTCAACAAACAGACAATCTGTACACCAAGAACTGAAGACGGCTCACGTTGAACATAGATCAGGACGGACGGGACTTATCTACAGATTGCAAAAAAGGTACAATAATCCTTTGATTTATAAATAGTTACAATTCACTGTTCTCATACAAAGTACTGCAGTGTGTTCTTACGATGCATACAGAAAAGACAAAACAACGTACGCAACACGTTTGTCAAACTCGCTTTGAAACGCGGGGCCCGCATGGAGGAAAAAAAACCAACATGATTGCACAGTCAACTGGCGACAAGGTTTCCCCAAAAAGAAGCGCAAGTGCTGCTCGTTCTTCTCTCCGATGATCCTTTGATAAACCGCAGAATGAAAATAAGAGCTCAAGAGACAATCTTCCAAAAAGTCGCAACATAGAAACGCCATTCCAAAAGATTGCGGCGGCGTCTCCAGCAAATTCATCCAAATTGCAGGCAAAAGCCCGAAGATGACAGGATTCACCCCCCCCCCCCCCCATGTCGAAAGTTACTTAACTTGATACAAGTGTGGAAAGAACTAACGCAGGAGACACGGCGAGCGACTGGCTAGCTAGCGCGTTGGTCTCACGGAGCACAGGTGCACGGTTCGATTCCGGGCCCCCCTGGGTGCAGTTTGCGGGTTCTCCCCGTGTGGCGCTTTTTTTCCCAGCTACTCTGCTTCCCTCCCCCACTCCCAAAACATGCAAGGCAGGTGAAGTGATGACTCTAGATTGTCCCTAGGTGAAGAACCCCCCCCCCCACTGTTACCGATTTTTTTTCTTCCTCGGCTTGGGAAGAGGACGACCACGCGAGAGGAGGATACCACAGATGCCGCAGACACGACAAGCTGACCTCGTTGACGCCACCTAAGTTTAGCTGGAGAGCGGCTTCCAAAATAGCCCGCCGTTGACATGGAGACAGCCCAAGACTCGCCACTTCAACAAGACGTCACAGCAGGCGCTAGCTCACAGGACGTGTCGAGACTCACTGGAGAAAAGCTAGCGGACTTCAATCGTAAGCCACTTTTGGTACAACAATTGCAACAGAAAACGGGGGGGACGGTCAGAGATTATCCCCCCCCCCCCCTGCCTTATATTTCTATAAACAACAGAAGGTATTCTTAAAAAAAAATGGATTTGAGGTGGGGGGCCCTCCTCAAGCCAGTATCATACACCAAGATGATTTTGTTGTGTCCTCGGGGGGCCTTTTCACACTGCACTTGTTTTTTCTTGGCGTCCGCATGCAAGGACGACAGCAGCATCCCGAGGAAAGCTCGGCCAGCTTTGGGAGCGCTTGCGTCGCCGCCAAGCAGGAAGTAACCCGGAGTGCTGGGGGACGGGGGGTTAGGTCTCTTTTGACAGACTCGAGCCAGTCAGGGCCTAAGCCAAAGGCCGAGGTCATGTCTTTTGGGACGGTGCTGGCGAAAAGGTGCCGCTAGACAAACACTCGGACACAAACATGAACAATAGCTGCACCCGAAAACAAGGTTGCCAGCGGAATGCCTGGTTGGAGGCGGCGAGCGTTTTGGCGCTCCTACGACCTGGCCTCCGTTTTGGATTTGACGATGGTGATGACGCTGGTGGCGCCCACTTTAGCGGGGGCGAGGGTCCCGCGGGCGCAGGCGGCTGCGGCGGCGGCGGGGTTGCGCGCCACAGTCCTGGCCAAGCTCTGCAGCGCCTCGTACTTGGAGCGCAGCGCGTCAAGCTCCGCCTTCATGCCGGCGTTGTCGGCGGCCAGCTTGTCCACCTCCCGCTGCAGCTGAGCCTTCTGCTTCTCCAGCTCCTCCTTCTGCGTGACGCGCTTGACCCGGCAGCTGGCGGCGTAGCCGCGGTTCTTGAGCGTGCGCCGCCGCTGCTTCAGCTGCGCCATCTCCTCCTTGGTCAGGCCGCGCAGGTGCTGGTTGAGCTCGCGCACCGACACGCTCACCAGCTCGTCGTCCGTCAGGCTGGTGCCATTTTCGCCCGGCTCCCGCTTCACCTGGACCGACGGGGGGAAGTGGTGGTCAGCGCTCGCCATTCCTCCACACGCCAGCGGGAAGTCGTTGGCGAAGAACGGACGCCAAGACGTTTCCATTCAAAGTGAAACGGCGACGGCCACGCAGAAGGCGGCTCCCGGGTGACAAAGCGCACGGCTCGATTTGGGGAGAAAATCTTGGCGACATTTCACGTGAACATTTACGCGGTTCGTCGGGCGGTCGGGTTTTCCCGACGCCGCCCCAAACGAGGCCTGGATTTCGGCACCTCCCCGAGAACTTCGGCCCAAAAGACGGCGGACAAGACTCGGGAAGAGCGAGATCTCTGGCAGAGGAGCGCACTGCTCGGTACCTTTAAGGCCTTGCTTCCCTTGCTTGGAGTCGTCATGCCCCGAGGCCGCGTCCACCTGCGCCGCCGGCTGCTCTGTGGAAAGAAACGCGCGTCAAAAAAGGTGAAGAAAAAAAGAAAACCAGAATCCACATCTCGCACCGAGCTTGCCCACTGAACGCTAAGCATCGGACGCAACGGCGGCCCCAAGTCAGCTCGGGTCGGCGCGCCCGCGATCCCCCTGCGACCCTCCGAGAGAGAGAGAGAGAGAGAGAGAGCAAAGTGAGAGAAAGCGGGAGGGAAGCTATGAACCACAAAGTATTCAGAGCGTGAAATGAGGGTGACGGAGAAGCGGCAGCCATTGCTCGCCCTCCAGACGAGACGCCTCTCGGAAGGTCTCCTGGGACCGGACTCGTGGTGCCGTCCACGGCGTGAAATGCCGTGCGCGTCTCCATTGCACATTACTGACTGCGGTGTGACGGGGCTCCTCGTTGAGGGTCAAGCATTTTGCCTACTTCCGGAGCTGTCTTGACGAGGACCGACGGGCCGAGCCTCAGTCGAATCGGAAGCGTAAAGAGGTTGAACCAATCAGCGGCAGGCGTGGCGCAACACTGAGCAATTCACCCTTGCAAGAGGTTTCGTCACCACCCCCGATGCAGACAGGGGGGTGGGGGGGGGGGGGAGGGACACCCACGTACTGATCTTGCTCGCGCGCGTTTCCTTCAACAGCTTAAAAGCGGCACTTTGGGGGCCAAATCTCACCTTTGCGTTCCTTGCCGGAGGCGAGCCGTGGTCCCGAAAGCGCGGAAGAGCTGCCGAGGAAGCCCGGCTGCGTAGCGGCCACACAAGAGGCGCTCCGCTGCCGAGTCTTCCTCGGGGGTCCGGCAAGCCCCCCCCCCCCCCCCCGAGCGAGCCTCGCCTTCGGCGGCCGGACGGCAGGGCGCCGCCGTTTGGCCTCACCATGAAAGCGCACGCACAAAATCCCATGGCTGATTTTGCACATTTCTTTCCCCTCCCCTGCTTGTCACAATGACATCATTCAAATCGAGTTGTGCTTTTTTTTTTTTTGCTTTATTTCTCCTGCCAACAAATAAAAAATATACACACACATCTCCATTTTTCGATCCACTTTATCCTCAGGAGGGTCGCGGGGAATGCCGGAGCCTATCCCAACCGTCTTCGGGCAGTAGGCGAGGGACACCCTGAACCGGTCGCAGGGCACAAAGAGACCAACAACCGTCCACGCTGACACCACGGGACAATTGAGTGTGTTCAGTCAGCCTGCCGTGCATGTTTTTGGAATGCGGGAGGAAAACAGAGTCGCCGGAGAAAACCCACGCGGGTCAACATGCAAACTCCACACAGCGAGGCCGGAGGCGGAGTTGAACCCGGCCGGTACCTCTGCACTGTGAGGTCGAGGCGCTAACTTTCTTGACTTCCAATCCATTTGGGAGCTGATCTGCGCTCGGCTCCACCAGACTCCTCCTCGGGCCCTCGTCTATTCTCATGATGTGGAAGGCGGCAACGGGGGGGGCTTCGGTGCAAAGCACCCGCCTTCTAAAACGGACGCATTTAAATGTGCTGCACACACGCGCGCGATGATGAAATAAATCAGCAGGGCGAGTAAGAACGGCGAGGGAAACGTCCATCGGCCTACAAATGCTCAACCGTTTCCAAGGTGACTTGAAGAGAGAAACGCTGGCGGAGCATTCGTGACCTGGCCTCCATTCGGGCTCGTGGACTGAAAATGTCATCCAGCAGTCACGGGGGGGGGGGGGAAACGGGAGCATCTGCCCCATCAAAATAAGAGAAATGGACGGCTAAATTGAGCCCAACGCTCTCGCCTGGATGGCAATGCCACAAAATAAGTCCAAATATGGAGGAACTTGGTGGGGAGATGAAGCAAACGACGCTCGCATACGTCTGGCCTGCAAAAACGGCACCTTTGCATTTCATCAAGAATGACAAAAAGCATCACTGCCAGGATGATGACAACAAACATTGCTTCTTTGCAGTGGATGGATGGACGCGCATTCTGGCGAATACCGAAAATCTTTACAAATCTGATTTGACATCAGGGAAGAAGGAAGGAAGATGGAAAGAAAGAAACACCAAAGAAAGAAAGAGACAAAGCAAGTGTCGGTGCACCTTTGAGGCCAGCGTAACGACGAGTCTTGAACGCAAACAACACGACAATGGCTTCTTTGTATTTTCTGTTTATTAAAAAATAAAGTATACAAAAAGGTTCTTTTCAGTTTGTCTAAATCGCTTGTATGGTCAAAAAACGGTATCGCTTCTTATCTTGAGCTGGCCTCATCTCGCTCTTTCTCTTTCTCTCTGACTCACTTACTACTTCTCACCACAGTCCTCATTCGCCAGTCACGTGACGTCAAAACCAGTAGTTCTGTCAAAGAAACACTCTAACGTGCATAAAATAATAGTGACGACTATTTCTACCAAATGATAAAATATGCCAATTGAACATATCAATACTAAACAGCAAATAGAATACACCCAATTCGCCCAATGTCAAATTGGCACCTACGGCAAGCATCGAAAGGCACCCTGGCAACGTCCTCCAGTGGGAAAAGTGCAGACCGGAGCGACGTTCGGAGCGACCACGCACGCCGACTGTCGCTCAACGTGCATTTCGGCCCGAGATGTGACAGCCTGACACCCATTTGGCACTTGCGGCGCCAAGGCTTGAAAGACAAAGACAAAGTCCCAAGTGATGAGGAGCATCAAGTGCTGCCCCTCATCACTCGATGCTCTTCTCGAGCCCCTTTGATGGCGTCTCCGAACGGACCTTTCACAGGATTCGGCAGATTGAAAGGAGGACAAGAACGACGCGACAGACTAAACAAAAGAGCTCTGCTTTTGGTGTCGCCGTCCTGCAATTTGGGGCTACGCGGCAGCAGATTCGTCACAAAAAGAGGATTAGATGATATTCTTCTTTTTTTTAATGAGTATTATTAGGACTGATGCAGCCCCCACCTATGAAGTGTCGATTTGGCTTGAGCTACAAAACGGCGTCGGTGGAGCAGGAGAAAGAGGACCAACCTGGCTTGGCTTTGTGACCGATCCGCTTCGGGAATCTGGACTCCCCCTTTGACGGCGCGGTGATGAAGCGGCGACAGGTTCGCATGAGTGGAAGCTAGCCCAACACCTCGGACATTCCGCGACCCCCCCACCCACCCACCCCTTCCGCGCGTCAAAGTGTCAAACTCCCCCGCCTACGGAATAAACAAGCAGCAGGCAAGGGAAGGAGCCCCCCCTCCCCAGCCCCTGGTCCACATGAGGGAGCGAACCAAGGCTTCCTAGCGTCACGTCTCTCCCGGCGCCGACGTGCCTAAAACCCAGACCCAAAAAAATCGGACCTTTTTCACAAAAGATGAGCTTTCGTTTCCTCACTCTTACGAGGCACTTCCGCTTTCAAAATTAAACAAGCCGCACAAGCGGAAACGAGGGCCCGGGGTTTGCGCAAAGACATGCCACGTATCTTACTTTGAAAGTCAACCACCGCTGTCTAAAATAGCGCAACTTTGACGAGAGGTGGCGAATCCCAGCCAGTACCATGTAAAAAAACAAAATAAAGGCTCAGCACAAACGGCGGACCCACTTGACGTCGTTTCTTCTCGAAACAGGGACAACACACATTTCACAGGTCTGCCGTTTGTGATTTGGAGGGGGGGGGGGCGGGGGGGTTGTCGCTCCTTGTTTCCTTTCTCCCGTTTGGACGTCATCGTGGTTTGTCACGTGACCTCATTCGGGAGACGCTCTGAAGAGAAACAATCGCGCAATAGGGACACGATAAGGCAACTTTTTGGCTCACGTTTCATATTTTATTCATTTAATAATGACGGATGGGACAAGTCAGTTGGACATTTTGTTTTGTTACGTGTGGAATAAAAGTAATGGCTTTCAATTGTATTATTGGGAATGACTCAAACATTGCATGATCCGAATAGTCTCGCTCTCCTCAGGAGGGTCACGTCCTAGCAGCTGTTTTCTACTCAACCTCAGGATGCGGTTGCATACTGGAATCGATGGATGGCCAGCCCGGGTTTTCCGTTTCTCGGTGTTTTTTTTTTCCCCCCACGCCGACTGCCGGCATTTAATGCTTCCGTCCCGCAAAGCAAAGCGTGCGGGACGAGGAGCTGGGATTTGTGTTTTGACAGTTTATCAGCCCTCCTCAGTTGCTTAAGCATGCGACCAGAAGATTGTCTGTCGGTTATTTCAGGTTTTCAATCAAGCGGCAATTTCAAATGTCAAGGAAAGAAAAGCTCTCGCCAAAGAGTGTCTGTGTTTCTCTCTCCGTCAATTCTTGTTTGTTCTTGGATTGTTGCTGCGATTAAAGATGCTGATCCCGCGGGATGGCACGCCCACAGCCTCCACCGTCACTCCTGGTTGCTGCATCACTTTGTCCAGCGTTGTCTTCTTGATGGCAGCCGGGGAAATCCTCTCCTGGTCCGCCAACGACTGCAGTTCCCTTTTTTTTGGGGGGGGCAGGCAAGGCTTTCAGTAAAATGTTAGCGCCAATGACTGTCGCAGTAGCATAAAATCAAGAAAAGCCGCTGATGCATGTGAAAGGTGACAGTGATCGGCAAGTGAAACGCCAGAAGAGGCTATGAGAAGATGAACAGGAAGTAGAACGAGAGCAAAATGAGGCTTTCGCACAGTCACTGAGTGGGAAGCGATCCCACGCCTGCCTGCACACAAGTCAGGCGAGCCGAACACGACGCGTCGGTGACCTTGGGAAGTACCTTTACAAAGCCAATTCCAATGATGCCGGGAGGTCGTGTCCAACCTCAACTAAAAACGGACAGGATGAAATGGCGGAGCCCTTTTTTTTTTTGTGGCGGTCACCTGGTGCGAACGCAGGAGGCCTCGACGGCGTCGATGAGGAGGCTGCGGAATCCGCCGCTCTCCAGGACATGCAGGGCGTGGATGGTGGCGCCCCCCGGCGAGCAGACGTTGTCCTTGAGCCGCCCGGGGTGCTGCTCCGAGTCGAGTAACATCCGAGCGGCGCCCTTCCAAAGACGCAAAAGGAGGAAGATTAAGATGGCATCGGCTCGGCGCTCGTGGCGCCATTGACTTTGAGCCGCTGGATTTCAGGAAAGGGTGCAGAAAAGGAGGGGCCCGTTCGGAGAGAGAGGGGGGGGGCGTCCATGGTATTGAGCTTTCCTCGCCTGCGGTGGCTTCCGAGTCGAGCGCGACACCGAGCGCTGAAGGTGGCCGTCGCCGTTTTGTCCTTGCTAGCTGCGCCAACCGGGGGCGGGTCTTGATGCCAATGACCGGCGTGCGCTCGAAGGTGCCGGCAAATGGCGTCGGCGCTCCATTTTCATGGACTCGGAATAGGGGCGGCGTTCATACCAGCAGGGCGTGAGCTCCCAGGCGGACGGCGAGTCTCCTGGGCAGGCCCATCTTCACGCCGCCGTCAGCGAGCGCCTCCACGGCGGTGAAAGCCTGCAAGACCGCCGCGTTCAAAGCGGGCTCCCGCCCATTCGCATGAAGCCAGCCAAAAGCCTCCACCTCGGCCAAAGGCAGCGTTCATTCCCGTTCTCGGCGCGAGCGGAAGTGACTCACGTAAGCGGGGCCGCTTCCGCTCAGGCCCGTGACGGCGTCAATCAGGTCCTCCTCCACCTCGGTGCAGTAACCCACGCTGGCCATCAGCCGCTCCAGCAGCTTTGCGTCCTCCACCCGCGCGTGCGTACCCGTGGCGTACACGGTGGCCCCTTGGCGCACCACCACCGGCGTGTTGGTCATGCAGCGCATGACCTTTGGAGCGGCGCCATGCTGCAGCAGCTTCTGCAAAAGGCAAGAGGGCCCAGGCGCCGCACGATCAACGTTTACGGAACCCAAAATGAGTTCGCGTGCTTTCCCCCATCGGGTAATCCGACGGGAACCGAAAAAGGCTTACCGGGAATTTCCCAACTCCTCAGGCCTGCTACTGAATTATTGACATTTTTGCAGCATTTGTTGAGAATTGTATGGCTATGTTGTTGTTGTTTGTGTTCTTATCCTATGCAATTGAAGAAGTAGAGCATTTCAGAATTGGACATTTGGGACTCTCTAAATGCATCGTGGGGACTCTGGGACTCGCTGGCGCTAAACTGTCCGATGATCCATATCGAAAGGAAGGAGCAAATGCCGGTTGTTAGGTGCCTGCATAGCGCTGGGAAAGTTGCGCCCGCGGCTGGAGGAAAGGGATGACCGACTTGTTGAAAGCAGCACAGCGACTCGCCTTTTCGATGGAAGGCGATGGTGACGCCGGCGGCGCAGGACACGATAAGGTGGCGATCTTCGATGCTCGGTCCGATCTCGTCCAGCACGAAGGGAATGATGTGAGGCTTGACCGCCAGGAAGAGGACGTCGCTCTTGCTCACCGTCTCTTTGTTGCCGGTGGTGACGTGCACGCCTAACTTCTGCACAGATCTCGTCACCCGCTTGCAATCGGCACGAAGAAAGGGAGCGCTTTTCAAAACGTGGACCCACCCGAAGCGCCTGCGCTGTGGGCAGATCGCTTTCCGGGGAGCTGGCCGTGATCCTGTGGGCGGCGATGACACCTGAACACGTCCTCAGATCAGCTCGCGATGCGCCGTGAGCAACGTGAGCGAATGAGCGCTGGAAGCCAACCGTACCTGCCGCCGTGAAGCCTCGCACCAGGGCGTGAGCCACCTGGCCCGCTCCTATGAAGCCCACACTCATTCCAGCGGCTGTCAATGGACAACACTTTAGGAAGGAAGTTAGCGGGCGCCCTTCCTTGACACAACGATAGTTTGACCGATCCCGTGGACCTCTATTGGCGGTCATGAAAGCTAAAGGCTGAGAATCTGGTTCGCGGCTCAATTTAGGGGGCAAGCAATGCAAAGCGATCAAGACGAGAGTCATATCGGGGGGGAGGGGCTGGGGGCAAATGTGCCATCCGAAGAAGGAGGCGCCTCGGAACTCAAATGAACTCAATCGCAGGTTTATAAAAGTACACTTGCAAGATCCAATGTAAACGAACTAGAATATGATCAGACAAATGATGAAAATGGAGGATTTTTACAACTTTATGGACGACAAATACTGCTTTCATGCGTTTCGCATCCAAACGTGTTAGAAAATAATGGGCCAAATATATTTGCGGTCCGTATAGGCCGTAAAGGAGCTAAAAAAAAGTCCATTCTAACCATTCGTTGAAATACTTGGACGCGTTATTTCCCTGCGTTGCGAAGAGAACGTGAAAACAACGATTGAAAATGATCGGCAACGTTGCTGAAAGCTGAAGTTTGGTTCTAAGCGAACCCAAGTTGTTAAACAATGTCACCGGTAGCCATGTAGCGAAAGACACGATCGAGAAAAGGAGAGAAACGGACATAAAGACAAACTAGTGAAGAAGCTGTCGTTTCCCGTCTCTCTCGCCTCGCCCCGCCGTCACTCTTACCTGAGGACGAAACATTTGACGGACGGATGCGAGAGCCAATTGAGGCGCACGCCTTTTCCACGTGATCACAAGCGACCAATCCTGTTGCCGGAAACCCCAAAATGGAGGGCGGGCTATTTTAAAGGCCGACCGGTTGCATCAGTTTGTGCCGCGGGGCGGAAAAAGACAAGCGCCGTCGCTTGCGATCAGATGGGCCGATGTTCACATCCGCTGGCGTCAAGTGGAAATGGCAACTGTATCGCGGGAACTGCCCTACTTGGCCGAGTTATTCAAGGTTAAGGTTTCCAAATGAAGTCATCATTCGGGGCGCTTCTGATGGGCCCAGCATTAGAATGAGCGACGCTCAGTGTTGTCAACTAACTCCGGTCGGGTTAGGGTTATGTATAGGGAATGTCTTTTGTAATACCGAGACTGACCTGTGAGAGGCAGCATCCTGACTGCCGGAAAATCCAAGGACGGAGGATTAGTCGAAGAAGCGATAGCGGAAGCTTGGCTTTCTGCACTTTATTAAACACATGATAGAAGCACTCGGCACAACCAGCGTAAGCATCAGCTAGCACAGGAAAAAAAATCCCACGTCATTGGATAATACGGTCGTCTTTCAGAGACATCAAAGAAGCGGGCCTTTGCGCACATTCCGACAACGGGCCGGAAGGTTGATTGATCGCTCCAAATTGTCCTCGGGTGTGATTGAAAGCGCGAATGGTCTTTTTGTCTGTGTGTGCCTTGCAACCAGTTGAGGGCGTAGCCCGAAGACGGCCGGGATAGGCTCCGGCGCACCCGCGACCCACCTGAGGAGACGCGGATGAGAAAAAGGATGGATGGATGGACATTCAGACAGCAGCACTGGTGACAAAGCGAATCCTCTGCGAGTAGATCAGGTCAACAAAGTAAAGGAGCAAGTTGACGGCGGTGAACGCGGCCACCACCAGCTTGCTGTCCCAAGGGCATTGGCCGCGCGGACAGACCTCCGGGCGATGGGTCGAGCCGTACTTCTTGTCGAAGCTGAAGATGGGCCACACCAGCGCCGCGCTGAGGTAGAGGATCACGGCCACGAAGGTGTAGATGATCACAAAGCGATCAAAGGGGAAGCGCAGGGACGAGGTCCTGCCCGATATGGTCAGGATGACCACCAGCACGGTGACGGAGAAGCACAGGCTGTACACCACCACGCAGTACTCGGTGGCCACGTAGTTGTCGTACTGGCCGTAATTGTCCAGCGCTCCGAAAATAATGCAGGCCACAAATCCCTGGACCACCTTGAGTAGACCCGAGACGGTCGCCATGTAGCCCACCACAGCGCCCGGTTTGGCGCGCGTGAGGAAGACCTCGGCGGCGTAAGGGAAGACCGTCGCGCCGGAGACGACGGTCACGGCGATGCGGTAGGCTTGCTGCTCGCAGCCCCCGTCGGGGCAGTCCGCTTCCAGGAAGTAGACGGGGTACACCACCGAGGCGGTGACGTACATGAGCGTCGCCAGCATGGCGAAAGCCACCGTCAGGTTGTCCCACGACACGGGCATGCAGACGTGCAGTCGCGTGATGTCCAGGCTGAACACCACCAGCGTGACGGCGAAGCAGAAGCACCAGGCGAACATGCAAAAGTACCCGTAGGTGGCGCCGTAGCCCGCGCCGTGCGACACCAGGGCCATGATGCTGGAGCCGAAGAGCAGCTGGCACATTCGGGCCGCGCCCAAAGGCGACAGCACCGCTTCTTTGTTGAGGTAGTGTCCGCCGTGAGCGTCCATCGCCGGTGTCGTCGTCGTCGTCGTCGTCCAAATTCTTCGGGAAGTCCTTGCCGTTTAGAGCTGGCGCTGAATTAGGAGGGCCTGCGCTTCATCCGCCACAGAGCTTCACTCTCCGAAGAACCCTTCCCCACGTATTCAAAGGAAGTGGCGTGCCATGAAAAGAAGTCACCTTCCATTGAAATGGGAATTTGGCGGCGCGAGGGGACCATCCGGGTTCGTCGTCGAGTCTGTCCCACCAAAATCTTTCCCAGCCGGCGCTTGAAAAAAGTGCTCCAAGGTCAGCCCTCTGAGCCTTCCTCAGATCAGGTCGGCCAGTCGCTCGTGCGGCAAAGCCGTCGCTGAGCGATGGGCCGGCTTGTTCTTCGGTCCCGTCGCCGTCCCCATTGTAGCCTTGCGTGGAAAAACTCGGATCCTCCTCTCCGGTCGCCGTTTGTCTTTCGTCTGAACGCGCTTGGTGGCCGCTTGCTCGGGACGGCTGCTGGAATCAAAGTGCAGGCGTGTCCCCCCCCCCGGTTACGGGCCCCCGGCCAGCGCTATAAATAGGGGCTCTGTATTCTGCGGCGGCGCGGGAGGCTACGTGTGGCGGGCGGCAGCGGGGGTGTCGGCTTTCTTGGGAGGCTGAGTCAGAGCGGCCGCCACGTGAAACTGCCATTTAGACGCCGTGTAATAACAGGGCCAAAGGCTGAGACGCCTGTTCCGGACGGCAATTAGGCAGAAGCGCGGGCACATGTCAGCTTGGAAGTTGAACATCAAGTGGTAGTTACCCAAAATACTCGGCCTACTTGGAAGATTTGTATTCTGGGATGTTGAATTGGCAAAAAAAAAATAAAAAAATGCGTGTGTTTTGGTTCAGATGTATCACATTGTGAGCACAAGAAACATCAAGTTGCAAGTTTGTTCCTGCATCGAAGCATCTGAACAGAAACTTGTTTTGCTGAACCACAAAATGGTCGCGCAACACTTGGAATGCTCCAAATATTGAGTGAAAAGCGGACACGTCATTTACCAGCTCATGACGCTCTGGTTCTGAGAAGAAGAAGAAAAAAAACGTCTTTTAGAAAGAACTTGACTGCTTGCATGCCCACACGCCAGCACAGCATCACTCTTTGTCTTTGTATGTGTTTATTTTGATTTCAAGAAGCCCATCAATGTCTAGTGATGTCGTTGAGTTTAGAGGCTAAAGTTGAAAAAGAAAAAAAAAAACCAGATTGTAGGAGGGAGACCCAATCCAAACCTGCGCATTTCATGGCGTCGGTGCTTCATGAATTGCCTTGAAAGAGCTCACATGGTCGCACGAGAGCAGCTCGGCAACGGTGCATGAAAGTCACTTCCCGGTGGAAAAACTCTTGGGCGAAGAAGCCAACAGCTCTACCATTGGGAGCGCTGAGCTTTGTCTTGACCTTGGAAAAGGGTCCAATCCGGCAACTTCAAAGCAAACCATTTGATGACCTATAGCATTGGAACTGGGGTTCATCATAGCGGCGCTCCACTTCCGGGTTTGACCGTTGGGACTTGGAGTTCTTTTGTTCAATTCGACTTGATCTGTTTTGTGTTGGATGGTTTCTTACGTTTAAAATCATGACGACGATAATAATACATAGTGAAATCATCCTTGATGAAATTATTTATGAAACGTATTGTTCAAATAAAGTGATTAATGTCAACCATATGCATCTTTCCATTGTGATGCCGAAAGCTAGATGTACAGTATTCCTTTTCTATTGTGTGCTTTAGGTTATTACCTGCTTCTGTGCATCAAAAAATGATGAAAAAGTACAGAACGAGTCGTCCTTCCGTGCTGACTGACGATCCTTATTCAGAGGGCCGTGAAAAAACGGAATTAACTGAACACACACACACACATACACACTTTGTACGTATGTATTGTGTCTTCTCTTTCGGGTCAAACACAAAGACATGCAGTCAACACATGGGGGGGGGCATGTATTTACAATTTGACAAAGAATCACTTCTCTGCGGGAAAATATAGCACTTATAAATATGATTTACACAACAAAATAAATATGCAAATAGCCGATGTAGTTGAAGTTTCTCCTGTGAAAAATATGTGACAGAATAATATGAATAATCGCGTTCCTTCTGTGGATGGTGTGAGGAAAATTGGCCCTTCCAAAGACACGAGTCCGTACCACATTGGCAGTCTCTTCAAAGGTGATCTCCTATGATGATCTAGAAGCACGGAGTTGACACAGGCAGCACTTGAAAGAACCTGGACACAGACGCACAATGTCCTCCATGCACAATATTTGTCTCCCTTTGCATTGAACTGAGGCTTCTTTGGGCCTTGAGTGGGCTGATTCAAGAGCTACTTTGGATCAAATGGCATTATGGTGTGTGTGTGTGTGTGTGTGTGTGTGTGTGTGTGTGTGTGTGTGTGTGTGCCGCAATCTGCGTCCATCTGCGGAGCTCTGATGTCTCGCCTCGTGAATTTGGACTCGGCTGCATTTCTCCACAGTCATTTTCTTTTCAACTCCGTTTGCGGCTATGATGCTTTAATAGTTATTCCCAAAACGCGTTTGTACAAATAACAGCGTACCGGGCATCTTCCAAGTCTGCAAATAAATGTCCCCGGCCATCCAACGCGGCCGCTAATCGGATTTGTTTGGTTGGGTTTTTGCTTTGAGGTACGCCGGCGAACGGGTAAGAGGGAAGACGAAGGTCGAGAGAGCGGTTGGAGGTATCGGGTGGGGGACGCGGGCCACAGAGACCGTCCGTACGCCCGCTCAAGCTTGAGCTTGAACGTGGAGCTTTTTATTTGCGGGCTCGCCGCCGCTGCCTTTTAGCTGCCGCTGCTCAGCATGCCCAGCAGCTTGCCGGGCTCCAAGCCCTGTTGCTGGGCCATCTTCTGCACGTCAAAGCCCATGTGCATGAGGAACTGGATGACGGTCATTTCCTGGCCCGTGAACTGGTCTCGGACGGCGGGGCAGGTGGGGTTGCAGTGCGGCCAGGGGCAGCTGTCCATCAGATGCACGGGGCAGCCTTTGGGCGGGGCTTTGTTGTTCCTGTTGTCCTGGAGGCTGCGGTCCCAGCAGTGCAGCGCCCGCGGCAACGAAGTGCCTTTGACCTGCACGTCTGTCCAGTAGCTGCAAGGCGACGCAAGAGGGCGCTCTTAACTCACGAGCAAAGCTGGCAAAGCCGGCGAAGCGCGCGTGGCGGCCGGCGGCGGGCGCCTTCAACTCACGTTCTTGTGATGACTTCGTGCGAGAGGCACGCCGGGGCGAACATGGCTCTAAAAACGGAAGACATTTTTCAATCCTTTTTCTCACCCCCCCCCCCCCCCCCCCGTCCCCGACAAAACCCAGGACGTTCACTCACGGCACATCTTTGAGCGTGTTCCTCAGCTCCACGCCCAGATTTTGGATGTAACGCCACTGGCCTTCCTGCACGGGCTGTCCTGTCAACTGAATGTTGTCGACGGTCAACTGGGCCTCGTCGAACAGCCACTGGACCACAAAGACGGGGCCTAAAATGGGCAAAATGTGGAGGGGGGGGGGGGGCAATTTCAAAGCGCCATCCTCCCTGTAGATCCGTCCGTTTTATTTGCCTACTTTTGATGGACGGAAACACTCGGTAGCCAAAAAAGCAGTTCCACTCTTCTCCTTGGTGGGCTTGTCTGCATTTCTCCGGGACCACTCCTCCCCAGTACCTGGCGAGGAGGTCAAAGACGTCGTGGAGATCAGTGAGCAAGTGTGGCACTGCCCTAAACCGTCCAGCGGGTGGCGCGCTTGCATAGCAAAAGAAGGACAAATCTGCGGACTCGATGACACGCCGAATCGGGAGCGGTTCAGCAGCACAATTCTTGGCTGTGGGTTGAGCTCCGAGAGCGCGCCTGTCCGACTTGGACAATGTTGCTGCCAAGGCTCTCGGTTGATGCACTTGATGCCAAGCAAGCTGCATGTTGGGCTCGACAAAATTGGGGGGGGGGGGGGGGGGGTTTTTTTTTTTTTTTTGCCAGATTGCCAATCTTGCTTTGCACATGACCGCGCCCTTCCGATTTGTGTCACGTGAGCAGAAAGCAGACTTTTTGGTGTGGGTGGAATTCGCCGCTCAACTTTGAGTCCATTTAGCTCCGGCCTACGACATGCACCACCCGCCCGAAGCACGAGCAGTATTTGGCAAAACCAGCGTCCAGTTGGTGTCCCACTCCCCTCGCATTAGCCGTAGAATGGATGAAGACAACCAACACGAGTGCTTCGAGTGCCACCAAAACGAGTGACTCCATTGGGAGGGAGACCGTTGAGTTAGAAAAAACAAAACAAAACAGCGAGTGGCTCGGTGAAGGGTTCCACTTTGCACCGCATCAAGTTGGCGAAAGAGCGTCGTCTCTGCTTGAAACAAATAAATACGTGACGCGTCCGACTGGCGGCTGCCTACTTGATGCCTCTCTTGATGGTCTCGGTGGGAGCGCAGCTGAGCGCATCCAAGCAGTCGGTAAAGTCGTACTGCTTGTTGTCCAGGAACCAGCCGGAATCCGCCAGGCCGCGCACGTGGATCCCGCTGTGGCCCAGACCCTCCAGGAGCTCCGACACGCGGTCCACATTCAGCAGCACCCCCGTCCCGCCGGCACTGCACGCACGCACGCACGCACGCACGCACATTGGATCGGGCGGCTTCGGATCGGCGACGGGAACGTTCCCGCGGTGAACGCACCTGCTCCCGGCCAGCAGCAGAACCTTGGCGCCGTCCAGTCCCTTGGGAAGCAGCGCTTTCACCACCTCTTGAATGATCAGCGAGCCCATAAAAGCGTAGCCGCCTCCTCGCAGCAGAGAAACGACATGCGACATTTGTTTCCCTTCCAAGCTCTGATTTGGAGCGTCCGGCGACAACTTACTCTGCTCGGTTTTGGCGCTGGCGCCGCTCCACGCGTCGCTGGAGCAGTATGGGATGTACCTGTGTCAACAAAAGTCCGAGTCACCCCATGTGGCGATGTATCGGAAAGGATTTCAGACCAACGAGACGAGACGAGACGAGTGGAGATGAGGCAACCTACACCATGTTGGCATTCCACCAGTGCGGGTTTTCCTCCGGCAGTGGCGACAGGATCCCGGTGCCTGCGCAGACACATGGCCCGCACGCATCATGAGCCGTTCCGGCACTCCCAGCACGCCCCTCCTCTCCCTCGCCGGCGTCGTTACCCCACCAACGATGGTTATTACATCGCCGCGAAAGACGGAGACGTCGGCGCTCTCGCAGCAGCGGGCGCCGGGTCGACCCGCGGGACGCGCGCAAGTGATTTGCTCGCCGTCTCCACAGCAAATCGCGGCCAGCGAGAGTGAGCGACTCGCTGCTAAACCTTTTTCGACTGACCTGGAAGTCGCTCCGGCAAAAGAACGCTCATGCAAACCCGAAACGGGCATTTAAACTTTCTGCCATTCGACGGACAGTTTCAAATACGAGAGGGAACCGCGTGGCTTTGTCGTTCACACGGAGGATGTCGTGCGAGATGTTGCGGCGGTGAAAGTGAGGTCTTGGAAGCCACTCGCTACAGCGCTCCGCTTCACTTTATTGGCTCGAGTCGGCCTCGTTGCCCTCCGACTTGTAGTCACTGAACCTATGTGAGCCAACGGTCAAAATACGCCGAATGGTTCAAAGTGACTCTGCCATCTGCAGTCCGTGAAGCGATTCAACGGAGTCTGCGTGGCTTGGCGCGCGGGCCCGCCAGCCAACCAAGGCGGCGGACTCGTCCCAAGCGCCGGCGTTTCCGGCCAGTTCGCCGTCGCTGCGGGAGGACCGGGCAGCGGCCGGCCGGGGCGGCGCACGTACAAGCGGCTCCAACCGAGGCGGCACACTCCGGATCCCCGAGTCGCAACCAATATTTCAGTGGTGGACCCGGGGCGGGCCAGTCAGAGGAGCCTCCGCCCCCTGGAAGAAAAAGTATCAAATATGGGAGAGGTAAGGTGAGGCCGACCGGTTTTGGTTTGAGGCCACTTGGACGAGCTCATCAGCCTCCTCATGGTCTCATATCGGCTGTCGCAGTTCTCTTTGTTGAAGCAGTACCAGCCGCCTGCACGGAGGGGGGCGCACAAAGAGCAAAGTTATTCCCCAAAACATCTCCGGCCAGATCCATGCTTTGTACTTACCCTCGAGGAATATCAACCAGCGTCGGCTTCCTCTGGATTCTTTCAGGTAATACCTGAGGGACATCCAAGAACACACGATTGGGTCCTGGACAATCTCCAGTGACAGGAAAGCTTTTAGTTTTTGGACCGGCGGGCGTGTTTGAAACGGACGCATCGCAGTGTCGATTTGCCGCGCTTTCCGACTCTCGGGGCGGGTGGGGGGCAGATACCCGACGGTCGTACAGTAAAACCTTCCGGTGTCGCTTATTCACACTTTGATCTTGAACGTTAGCGTCCCGTTGCTTTGTTGCGTCTGATCTTCTGAAACCAATCGCAAAGTCCATCGTCATAAAAAGGGCGACGCGGCGATGGCGAAAAGGCGATTGCGAGGGAAGATCAGCGATACGGCTTATCTCGCGGCCAAGAGCGGTCCAGGCGCCGCCGCGGTCCTTTGAGCTCATCATTCTTCAGCGGCGATGTCGCCGCAACACCGATGAGCGCATCCGGCGGCATTTTAGATTGCGTTAGTCACTCCGGCTTCACACCGACGTCGTCCCGAGCGGTCGACGAGGCAGGCGAGCGGCCGTGACTAAACCTCGGTGGCGGCCCGACGGCATAGAAATGCCTTTGCTCAGATGCCGCGTCAGATTTCATGACTTTCGACGGGCGAGTTGCAGTCGGCGACGCTCCCTTCCAAGCTCTTGAAATCATCGAGCGGGTGCGGGCGCAAACTCCCAAAGACGCATCCGACCTTTTTCACACGCGTACTAAATGACTGGATTTGTCCGCAAACGGGAGTGACGATTTTTGCGCAAACAAACGTTCTTGGTTGTGCTTATGGTGGGTCATGAAAGCATTTCATCCGTCTTGCCGCGCCGTCCGATCAAACCTCAAGCCCAAATGTCATTCAACCCGCAGACGCTCACGGTCTCGAAACATTTTTCCTTGGATCAGACGGCATTTCAAAGCTTTGATTCAAAGACAAACAAACAAACGGCCCCTTGTAGGACCAAAGTTAGCAAGCAAGCAAGCAACGCGTCAGTTTTTTCCCGATTAAATCAGGCTGGATGCCACGAGGCTTCCTGTGCTCAAGCAACAGGAACGTCCAGCAGTGGTTTCAAGACTCGCAATCCCCAAAACGCAGCATCTCAAAACGGGAACGTCAACATACAGAATGCGGCAGACGTGACTTGAGTATGGCGAGCTGGAATCCAAAAGCCCTCGGCTTTGGAAATACAAAGGAGCCAGGAGGGAATTTCACTCTGCCGAACGCTGGGGACGGACGCTTCGTATTCTGTCCCACGTCGCCCTGCATTGATGCCAAACTCTCGAGCCGCTCTCCCTCCTCAATGCGCAAACCCGAGCGACGCCGAGGAGCGTGGCAAATATGACCAGAATATGGACCCCGAAAGCTTTTGGGAAGATCTTGGCAACAGGCGGGGATGGCTGCAGAAGAGATGGCTTGCATTGCCGGCAAACAAAAGCTGAAGTGGACACACGCGGGGGGGGGGGGGGGGGGGGGGGGGCGGCAAACCCTGCGCCTGACTCCCGAGGTCCGAAAAGCCACAACACGCCACACCACAGCAGACTGCAGAGGGAAAAGGCCTTGCCAATCGCTGAGCCCAAATTGACTTCCGTTTAAGTGGAACCAGAACCATTTGGGACCCTGAGCCACAATTCGGGGAGGGGGCCCAAACGCGGTCATCGAGTCAAGTCAAGACAAGTCAAGGCAAGGCCAACTTTCTTGTCAAATTGTCGACAAAGAGAGAGCAAAGTGGTCGGAGAAAGGCGAGTGGCGCAGGTGGCGTCGGCGCACGAGTGAGTCGAGTGGCTTTTGACGTACCCGGCCGGGCTGCCGTCGTTGCACGTGACCGAAGCGTTGTCCACAAAGTGGAGCCGCATGTCGTGGTCCAGCTTCTGCGCGGAGCACGGGTACAGCGACTGCGCCAGGTTCTTCACTTGCGTCATGAAGTTGTCCATGTTCTCCTCCACGGCGGTGAAATCCAGCGGGAAGCTCTCGGCGGCGTCACCCCGGTTGCCGCCCGCCGCCGCCGCCGACGCCGACGCCGCCGCCCCCGCCGCCGCGCGTCGCGGTTGCGGGTTGCGGCCGCCGCGGAACCTCCGCGCGCACAGCCCGGCCCCGGACTGCATCACGACCAGCACGAGCGGCAGCAGCGACGAGGCGGCCCGGACTGCTGTCATCTTTAGTCCCCTCATACTTGAGGCCAGCTCTCTCTCTCTCTCTCTCTCTCTCTCTCTCTCTCTTTTTTTTTTTTTTTTTCTTTGGCTTTGAGAAGGCCTCTCGGAGATCAGCCGTGCGATTCTCTTGCGCTCCACACTGGTGCCATGCTCTTGTATTTTATTCAAACTTCCCCCCCGTGGCTGCGCGTGCAGCCAATCGGCAGCGGCGGGGCAGGACTCCGAGGACGTTGGAGGGCGGTAGGACGACACCCACCCGCCTCCCCATCACCACCCCCCCCTTTTTTTTTTCTTCAAATGGGCTCAACGCCGCGCACGCATGCCTCCTTTGATCTACGACCTTCTGTTTTCTTTTTAATTGGCCTCGAAATGCCCGCTTGCCCTTTGCAGCAGCAATTTGTGATGGACCGACCATCCTCAAAGCTTGGTCAGATGCTGGCATGGTCCCAAAGCAAAGTAAGATTCATTTTGCCGTTTAACGGAAGAACGCTGTCATCGCAGTCATTTGGGATCATTTTCCTTTGATCTGCAACACCAAGTGATCAAGTGGGAGTGGCAGATCCGTCATTGCGCTCCCACCGTTTTCATTTTTAGGGTGGTTTCCATGGCAAACGTTTGCTGTGAAACGAGCCCTTTTCATAGTAGGGAAGATCAAACAATTGTTTGACAGGGGCTGTCATGCGCATCGAGAAGTAGGCCATTGGCAGTAGGAAATGGCGGTTTCCAAAACGGAGCGCGGGACACGTCTCCCCGGAGATGCTCCGTCGCCACTTGGGAAGCGCCCCCTTGGCGAGCGTCCGTCCATTTTGCGAAGGACAAATCGGCAGTTCCAGGCTGGAAGCACTTGACCGCGTTCCTTCTTTGAACCGGTCGCACGGGGACCGTCTGGCCCCCGCAACGCTCTTGTTCCTTTTCGGTCCGCCCCACGGCCGGCGCCCCCCCCCCCCCCGTTGTCCAGTTGCACCGCGGACGCAAATGGGAGCGTCCGCGTGGGCGGGGGATTAATGCCGGAATGAGCTTGTTTGAAAGTGACCCGGCTGTTGCGATTGCGATGCGTTCCGCGTGCCCCCGTGCCCTCTCCCACTGCGCCGCCCCTCCCGCAGAGCCCCCAACGCCGGGCCTCCCGGGAAAGTCAAAGCCTCGACTCTTTCATCTCCAATCTCTTGCATGTGCCACTTGCAGATGCGCAGGTTTTACTGCTTAAGAGCGCACCGGCGGCTGCGATCACGTGACCGTTGCCCCCCCCGACGCCGCGTAGCCTCACAACGCCGGTTCCCCTCGCACGCCTCCATCATCCGTCTCGGCACGCCTGTTAGCGTTGCCGCACGTTTGCTGTCGTCATCGAGGGTCGGTCCGGAGAGCGGCGAGGTCAGGTTACATCAAAGAGATCGGGAGGGATCAGCCTCTTGAAAGGGACGGACGGGCTCTGGCTCAAATCATCAGAAACAGGTGCAGGGACGCCACGGGAGAACAAAGCGCAGATCCCCGTCCATAAAGCAGGCAGGTTGGATGCAGGAAGGATTTTCTACACGGATTGACCGCGCTGAAAGTGCAACCAACCCCGATGGAATCCCAATAACGCAGTCCTTCTTCCAAGAAATCATCTGAATAACGATGATGATGTGGTGGGATGGCTCCGAGTGGCGCGAGGGGGGGGGGGAACGCCGGGGCTCTTGGGCCCCGGATGTGGCTAAATGCCCACCAGCCGGCGGGGAAGGAGGCGGGGTCTCAGCGGAAGGTGAGACGCCCCGCCTCGCCCCGCCGGAACAGAGGAGAGTGGGAGTTGCCGCCCTACGACCCTAACAATCAGGCAAGGGCCCTTCCGGGGCCTGCACTGGGCATGAACCTCGGGATGGGGGGCAAGTCCATGACCGGGGCCCATTGCCCAGGAGGAGGAGGAGGAGGAGCCTCTCACTTGACTCAACCGTAAAGAATACATGTTGGACATTTTTTTTTTTTTTGCCCACAACTTGAAAACCAGGCCATCCGCCCTCGGGAGCGCTTTGAGATTGTGCGGGACGTCACCCGGGCACTGAACTCCGGCTGCGGCTCGCCCCTTAATTTCACCTTGAAGCTTTTGTCCAAAACAAACATGCGCAGAGATTGCGGGTGTGAACGCACTCCTTGTGCGCGCCCTGGTCACATGTCGCTGACATTCGCCAGCAGAGCGCTGCTGGACGACCTTCAATCGGGAGGTGGCATCTAAGATCTGCACGCAAACGGCAAAGCACGAGAGAGAGAGCAAGTGAAGCAGGAGACATCTGTGGAGCAGGTCCTCATTTCGTAAGGTGGGAAGGGGGGCACGTATGGGTTGCAGATGATGCCGCCCGCCTGATAGCAAGCAACTCTTTCAAGAGCGGACAGCTTGCATCGAGGCTCTCTGCGGTCAGCTGGTTGCGCTTCGTGGATGCAGCAGAGCTGCTGCTGCTGCTGCTGCTGCTGCTGCTGCTGCTGCTGCTGCTGTTGTTGTGTTGTTAAAAAAAAACAAAAAACGTTGTTGTTAAGCACACAAGTCAGGGGTTTTGGAGGGTTATTGTCTGCTCGCGTCCCCAGGTTTCGCCACCTCCGGTAAGTCAGGCCTGTGTTTCCACCTCTCCCAGATCCTGAGAGCGAGTCCAGGGTCGGTGCTTAGGATGTCCCGGGGGGGATCATTTCGGCGGTCCTGCGGCCGCAACAAACCCCTGACCATCGTTTGATTCAATGATGGAAAAGAAGTGGTCGGCAGCGGGTCCGGCGAGAGTTTGCCCATTGCGTTTGCGTGGCTGACAAGCGCCTCGGCGAACGGGGCTCGCTCGCCTTTGCCGCTCTCCGGCGCGTGCGGACGACTGAGCAGACGACTGAGCAGACGGGGGGAATTTGGGGATCCTCGCTGTTTTTTGTTGCAATGCCGTTGGCTGGAGAGGACGCTCGAGCGGAGGCAGCAGCGCCCGAGCGACTCTTGTGAACAAAGGCCTTTGCTTTGAATCGGCTGCGATCGGGGTCGCGCGTTGGAGTCCATCTGTTTGTGATATTTGGGGAAAAGCACTGAGCGAAGACCTCGACCGCTACGCTATGCTCTCACGCTAACTGGCTGGCTGGCTGCCAGATGCTCGTCACTGTGGATCAAAAGTGCCAACGCCTGCGTCGCGCTTTGAACGTTTGACGTGAGCGGTTGGCTGCATTTGCTGTGCGCGTCGCTTGCTCGCCGTTTTATCGCTTTCAACGGAAGACCATTCCATCGGTTCAGTTGCGGAGTACCCGGAGAAAAGCCACCCAGGCAAGCACGGGGAGAACATGCCAACTCCACGCAGGCAGGCCGGAGCTGGAAATGGAAGTCGGACGGGTCTCGGCCTCGGCATCCTTGGGATATTTCAAGTCTTGGGCAAGCCCGGCGTGACGGCATTGCACTTCCGGCGCTTGTAAAATCATGCCGGCCCCTCACTGGTTTGGTGTCGAGCAAACGTTGCGTCTTTGCTCGGGATTACGTCGGGAACGACTCCGTTTGGCTGCGTTGTCGGTCTCCTCCGGAGTCTCTTCCAGTTGAGCCACGTACTCCCCTTCGGCTCCCCCTCCTCCACCATCGCCGCTTGTTAGCGTGTCTGATCCGTTCCGTGCGGCCGTTTCTGTGGCGTTGGAGCCGAGTCGGCTTACCGGGACATGAGAGAGCCTTTTGTAGGCACTTCACATTTTCAGGAAATCCCCCCCCCCCACCCACCCCCAAACAACAAACAAACATGTGCCTACGAATACGCTGTGAATTGTTTCCTTGGTGTATGTCAAGAGCCTTGAAGAATCAGGCCAAATTTGATCAACGTGAGCACCCTCACATCTGGAGGGCAGGTGCAGAGCTCCTTCTCACCGACTTTCTGCTTTATTGACTTGCTTTGGGAGCCCCACCAAAGCGAGAGCGAGGTGTCGGCCGCGGCACCGGGTGGGACACGCCGCGGGACGGCTCAAATGAAGGCATCTTTCTGCCAGGCGCCCGTGGCTGCAGCTGTCGGAATACACTCAGCTTTGCAGCGTCTTTTTGGATTGGATCTTTTTTCAATATATGCAAGAAGAGGAGGGGGTGGGTCAAGCCCACTCCCACGGGAAAAACTAAATGTGTTCACGAGACTAATGTTGCTGATGGACGGTGAGAGGCCGCACTCGGTGCGCGGCGTCAGATGACTGCGCTTGATGAGGGCGGACTGAGTGTGGCTGGGACACGTGAGGGCCAAGATGCGTCCAACAGGAGTTTGTTCAGGAAGTCAACGTTTTTTTGGGCAGAAAATAAGCACCAACGTTGCCATTTTCTTCATTTTTACAAGCATTCGTTTTCACCCATTCTGAAATGGAATGTCTGTCCCTCTAAATATATCGTTAGGTAGTGTCTAATATTGCCCCAGCCGCAGTAGGCAGCAGTTGAGCCGACAGCGTGAAATGAGCCATTTGCTGAGGCCGCTTCCTCCCGCCGCGTCCGTTTCACACCAAAGGAGCCCAAAGTGGCTTCATGACAGCCGCGGCCTTTCATTTCAAGTGCCCCCCTGAACACTTCACAAGCTCAGCGGTTTGCGCCTTTGATTGCCGGAATGCTTTTCCCCACTGCCGGTCAAAACCCCAGGACAATTTAGGCTCCAAGTTTAGCCACAGGACGCCGATCTATACAAATGTGTGCGTGTGTGTGTGTGTGTCTGACAGTATCCGAGGCAAAAGAGAGCTTGTTGCCAGTGAGCTGAGCGGTTGCTTGATTGCGAGGGCAAACTCTTGCACTCCCAAGAGTCGCTTGCCGGCTTTGATTTTCACCGCTTGTGTTGGCGTTCGGTGGGAGCGCTCCAAACCGTTGCGAGTCTTCTCCAAAGCGGAGCTGCTCTCTGTCCCGTTTGCAAACCTGTTTCACCTTTGGGGAATTGGAATTTCACAATGCTGCGGCTTTTCCACCAAAGTTTGGTTTTTTGGCAAAAGACTTGTTGTTGTTTTTTGGGGTTTTTTTGCCCTCCAAATTTGGAATTGGGTCAGTTGCACGGCATCTTGCGGAGACTCGCTGCGCTTTTGTCGTTTCCGCTTCCGAGCGGGCCCCGCCGGTAGCGGGCAGGAAGCGGTTTGCTCCCAAACAAAAGGCGCTTGACTTTGATCATTTTCCGCTGCTCTTTGATGCGGCCCGTGGTGACGTTTAATTGATGATGTCGAATGAGCCACAGGGGCCTTTTATTTCGTTTGCTTGTTGTTGTTGTTGTTGTTGCCTAACCCGAACCCAAAAGGAGAGGGTTGCGTGCCACATTGGCCCCTTCCCTTTCTTCTTCTAAAACAAATAAAGACGTCCGACATCAAAGGCGCTCCGGCTTAATAAAAGAAGACCTCAACTATTTTCCATTATGTTGGACGGGGTTTTGGGTTTCGGAATAACAAGAGCCGCCGCCGCCGCCCTTGCCTGCCGCCGCCGCCGCCGCATTCGCCCCTCTCTGCTCGCTTCACCGTCAGCGGCGCTGCTCGGTGGAGGCCGGTCAATGGGAGGGACGGCCAACTCGGGCCGGCGGCGGCCGCTCACGAGCGAGCGATGAGAACCGCGACTTCGCCAGGATCTCACGCGGTCTCTTTCCAAGCCCCAAATCCAAATGCGTGCGTGACGTTTGGTCCCATTCCTAGCCGTGACTGTGGGCAACATTCCGACTTTTCTGGCCAGCCTCGCTTGCGGAAAAAACGGCCAAACCCAATCGGAGAGGACTCCGCAATTGGACGTCGGGCCCGTACTTGGGGATCGTACGCGGCGTCCGTTTCGATGGACGGGCGCTCCGGCCCGCCCCCGCGATGGCTTTCTTCTTTTCCTGCGGACGTTCTTCTATCTGGCTGATATTGAGTCCACATGTCCGCGGGGCGTCCGGCAGAATGTGCGCGTCACATCCGCGCCGTCACGCAAAGGTAAACAAATGTAAAGGCCGGCGCCGGCCAGACCGAAGCGCCCGAGCGCTTGAGCCCTCGCGTCACAGAGCCCCGATTGTGTGGAAGGGCAGAGCGCAGGGCGTTCGGCGGCGGCCACATTTGGCGGAACGACATGAAAGTGTTGGCGGGCTCTCGTGCGAGGCACAGATGAAGACGAGCGCTCTTCATTCCCCTCATTCTTCACCCAAATTACGGCCTTTCTTCTTTCTCTCTGTACTCTGGGTAGGCTCGCCGTGTCATTTTCTTTCGGCTTTTCTGCGGGAGAGCGAGCGAGCGAGAGAGAGAGAGGGGGGGGGGGGCGCGCGGGGGAACAAGCCTCGTGCCGTACTCCCTGTCGGCGCGCAGCTGAGAATAGTAAAGCCAAAGCCTTGTAATTTGCCCCATGCTTTTGTTTTGTCCTGCGCGGCTCGCAAGCGTCACATACGGAGGGCCGGCAATCAAAATCGAGGAACGCCTCGCCTGACTCTTTTGCTCTTGACGTGTTTGGGATTGGACAGAAGGTGCCTTTGGGCGCCAGTGTTTCCAGACACTTTATAGGTGGCGAAGAAGTGAAAAGGGTCCTGTGTCGAAGCACCGTTGGGACCTTGTTTGGAAAGCCAAGCAGGTCAGGTTACATTTTCACAAACGTCGGAGCTCCGACTGGAGAGCAATCGTCAGCTGCTTAGTCGTACTTTTCTCAAGGTTTTTTCACCACGCTCCGCAAAACACTTCCACAGCATCGGCGGCATCTCATGTTTTCAAAGTAGCGTGTCGACGGGCGTCAGAAAGCGCGGCGCAGGAATTTCTCGCAAGTACGGCCCGCTGAGTGCGTGACGACAGTCTTTGTCCGCTGCGCTCCGCTCCGGTCTGGCGGCTGGCGGGATGGAAGGAAGCCTTACTTTCCGCCTGTTTGGAGCTCACCGTCTTTCACGGTTCCCCACCCAAATGTGGCGCTTTCTTCTCGAGATCACGCTCCACCCTTTCCACAAAAGGTCGGCTGAGTCATTTTGGCATCAAAGGCCCGCCAAAGCGTAAGCCGGCCTGGCAGAGCTACTGAGAGAGGCCCCGATGAGTGGGCCCGGCGCGCCGTTTGCCAGGATTCCTTTTTGTCTTTATTAGAGCTCGCGGCACATGTTTGATACATCCCGGCCACACCGTCTTCCGCTTTACGACGTGCGCGCTCTGCCCCCGAAAGCTTTGCCTCGCTCTCGGCACCGCGCTGCTTTTTATGGACGGCGAATGAGTTGACGCGCACGCGTGCCAACCGGCGGGCCCGTTGGCCGATCCTCACACTCGGCCTCTTTTCTGCTCCGGCGACCCGAAAACTCATTTCGGTGACTCGCCTTCCTCCCAAAATGAGTCCCGGAATGCGTCGCCATCGGCGGTGAGCCGCTTGGCTCTCGCTGACCGAGCACTTTATCAAGAGGACTGTCATTTTTGGGGGGTCGCATTCTCGGAGCTGCTTTTCTCAACAACGTGTTCATTGAAACTCATTCACCTATCGGCCGTTGTTTTTTTTAAATTTCTCGTCGGCTGTGCCCGTTGTTGCCGGAGCACGTCGTTGTCAGGTTCCGGGTCGGGGCGGAGGATCAGTTGACGATACGTAAATCTCTGGTAAATCTCTCACGGACGATGACCGGGCTATCGTGCGTCCCTGCGGTTTTGTTGTACGAGCCGATCTGGTCGCGCCGGCTCCGCGTTTCGCACCGGAGGCCCGGCTGTCGTTGGCGATCCATCGAAACGGAGTTGGGCTTTGGGCTTTTTTTTTTTATAAGAGGAACATGAAAGCGCGGGAAAGGGGTAAAATGAAGGAGGCGAGCGTTTGATGGTGTGAAAGCGAGCCCATTTCCGTCTGCCGCCAACACCTCGCCCGACGTCACCTGCGCGTGCCGGAGGACAACGCCGCTCCGTTTACAAGCGTTGGCTCCGCGCGGCGGGCGCGTCAAACCGCAAAAGCTTCATCTTGGCTCGTGAGCTATTGCCGAGGAAATCGTTAAGCTGTGTCAGACGAGCACGTACGACACAAAGGAATGAGCGCCGCGCTCTTGCCGGAGAAGCGGCTGTTTTTCATCCCAGGGCATGACGTCGTCATTACCTTTCAAGTCGCTTCACCCGAATCCCGTTGCCTTCTTTCCTACCAGCTTGTGCCCATAAACACGCTCGTAAAACGGCACGACTCTGAACCGTTGGCGAACATCCGCTCAGGGTCGCGGCGGCCCTCGTTTCGGTCACGGGTGAGCCGGAACCCGTCCGAGCTGACCTTGGGCGCGCCCCGGACCGGTTGCCGACTCATCTGAGGGCAGCCATTCACTCTCACAGTCACGCCGACGGACAGTTGAGAGCGCTAACCGCACATGAATTGGGGGGGGGGGGGGCCCAATACCCTGAGAAGAAAAAAAAACCCACACGAGCATCGGGAGAACATGCAAACTACAGACGGGTGGGCCCGAGCCCAAGTTTGAAGCCAGAACCGCAGGACCATGAGACAGACTTACTCTTTTACTCTCCGCCGTCGTGACGTGAGCATAAGAAAGAATAAAAACAACCCCCTGTGCCGATGTTTGCGGAAATGCGGCGACCGCACGGTCAACGTTGACTTGGTGAAGCCATTGTCACTCGATCGATTGCGCTCAAGTTGTCAAGATGATGCACAGAAAGTCCGTTCCCTTTTTCGAGTGAAAATCTGACGACAGGCACTTGGGACAAGTGGACTGTAAAGAATTATCCGTGGTCCCGTGGTTGCGCCTCCTCAAAGTACAGCTCGGGGGCGGTTCTTCAGACTTCAATAACAAGCCCCGCTCTGCTTCCAAGACAACTTTTGACATGACAATGACACACTGGCGTCAGACGCGGCTGTTTTGCTCAGACGTGGTTGGGGGGGGGGGTATGTAATAATCCTCCTCATGACAGAAAAAGGCACAACCTGCCGATTGAACTAGATGCTGGGGACGGCTCGGGCCAATTAATTGAAGTTCTGAAGGGCCTTTGATGTGAGGCAGACATGAAAGATGGCATGCGGCGTTCTTCAAAGGCACTTAAGATGTCTAATGAATCACAGAATTCGGCAATACGGGGAATGACAAAAGAGGACAGCCACCCAGGTCTCGGATGAATTGCGGCGCTTTAATTAGACGGGATGAAGGAGACGGGGCGGGGCGGCTCGGCCCCCGAACCAACCGCAAGCACCAGCGCCGACACCCCAGACTGAAAACAGTTTCCTCCCGTCTGACCCCAAAAGATCGGCCGGAGTCATCGGTCGGTCGCTCGGCGGTGATTTTTCAATGGGACGACGAGCGCCTGCCGGGTGGCCCGTGATGAAAGGCCGTCAACAATGGCGCTTTTCTGTCTTTCTTTCCGTCACTCCGCCCGCGCCGAGTGATGGATGAGCCGCCGGCTCATGAAGGGCTCCGCTCCGGGGACGAGTTCTCTGGTCAAACTTGGAAGCATCAAAGCAATTTCCACGTGGCACCTTCGCGGCTTTGAGCGGTCGCGTCGCGGCGCTGACTTCGCGTCACCGACCAAGTCTATTCTTCTTTTCCTTCTTCTCACGCCCTCGGCTCCTTCTTTCGGAACCAAAGGGGCATTTTTCAATTCTCGGCTTTCTGCTCCCCAAGCCTTTGAACGTCACCACCGGGGCCTGGTCACTGACTAACGGGTAGTTTGCTTCGGATTCTCTTTGATTTGTTTTTCTTGCCTGCTGGGGGGGGGGTCGCTCCTTCGGACTTTGGTGACCACACATTTGGACCCGTTCTGCAAGACGGCGCTCAGGCGGGGGGGTGTCCCTGCTGACTTTGCACGGCCCCCAATTCTGGATTTCCATCAGACGGCCAACTCTTGACTTCGATCCTTTGCGTTGAAGCCGCAAGACAAACTTCCGCACGTTGGCCAGCAGCCCTCCCCGCCCCCCTCGCAACTGTCCGACAGCTTTTCGCTGCCACCGCTTACTGGGCGCTGAACTTACAATCATTTTGACATCCGTTCCCGTTCTTCTTGAATTGTATAACCTCAACTTCCACTGTTCTGCTGTCTTTGTGTGTGTGTGTGGTGGATTTTGCTGTGCTGAACATGCCTCGGCGCTCTGTACCTGACGCCCGGTGGTCACGGCTTGTCATCGCAGATACCGAACACGATGAAAGTGTGGGAAATAAGAGCGTAGCTCCTTGCGCGCGCGCTTGGCAAGACCACGCGCTTGTTTTGGAATTCTTTCTTGTGTCTGTCTGAGCGATGGCGTGAGAAGAAAGCGGCGGTTCACAGGGAAAGGCGCTGGAAAATGAGGAATCGGCCGCCGCCATGTATGCTCGGGTTCTGCCTCGACGACAGATTTACCTGCCAAGAAAATCCACCAAAACGCAAGTTGAGGGTGTGAGCGCGTGTGGATCACGTTTCCATTTCAGTCACTGCTCGCTCAGATCCGTTGCCAATACGGCGGCACGTCATTGTTCGCGCCAACGTACATAGAGATGGAACATGGAACGTGAAAGCAAGTCTTGCGCCTTGCGCGCACTTGTCCACGCAAGGTTTTTGCTTTGGGGTTCTCCCCCCTTGCACGGGCCCGGTCCCTTTTGCTCTCCACGAAGGGACGCTTCCATCTGACCTCATCTGTGTTTGATTTTTGCCGACTCGGGGTTAACGTTGGCGCGCTTTGATCAGGCCTGCCAGCAATTGGCCTTGTTGATCCTGTTTATCCGATGACAGCGGCCCCTTAATGGGGAGGGTTAGGGTTCGTCGACGCGCTTTTCTGCCGGGCAGGAAATGGCACAGGACTCCTCAAAGGAGGCGCTCCGGCGGCGCCGCCTCGCCCTCCCGTCTCTGGTCGGGCGACACGGTGACGGAGTGGCGAGGAAACGGGAGCGTTGCAGCACTCGCCCGGCCGGCTCCGACCTCGGCCCCTGCGGACTGGAAGCCGCCCTCTCCTGCAGCTCGGCTGGACTCCCGGAGGAGGGCCCGTCGATGATTTGGGCAGAATCAGCAAAGCCGGCCCATATTACTTCAACTACATAAGCGACATCGTAGCCAACGGGAATAAAGGCATCGGCATTTTGGCTCGTCCGAGCTGTGTGAAAGGGGCGCCTCACGCTTCTCCTCAGAGTCTCATCCCGATGCAAAATCCACTGGTTGGATGCGGTCCCGACTAGGAGTGGAGATGAAGTCGGGTTTCTTATTTCAAGGCGAGATTTTTCGGAAAGTCACCCAGGAGCTGTCGCAATGGTTCGCGTGTTTGGTTTTGTATGACACAGCCGGAGAGGCACGGAGATGCCCACCCCCCCGCTCCCCCCGTGCCACTGCACACTTTCTCTACATGGGAGAGCATTTAGTCCGTGATGTTGCGGTCTCGGTCGTGACATTCCTTCACTTAAAAGCCTGCCGTGTAAGTAAACAAGCTCCCACATGTGGCTGCAAGATTGCTCTGTCCAGGGATATTTGGTCGGGCGTTCCCACGAGGAGGCGAGCGGCAGCATTTTGGACCGACTGGAGACACCGGAGGGAGGACTGGCTGACTCCAAAATAAAGTGCATTACGGTAATCTTGCCGAGATGTAACCAAGGCGTGTGTGACCCTTCCTAAGTGACGCTTGTGGCGAAAGGAGGAAAGAAGCTGGAGCCAACAACAGCTCTGATTCGCTGCTCCAATTTAGAATCATTGTCCAATTTCAAAACTAATTTTGAGACTGTTGGCTTTGGATTGGGGCGCCCGGGTCAACAGGATGAAATGTACAAAGGACCGACCGCCGAGACTTCTGTTCTCTATTCATTGAAATTCAGTGACATTCCTCGAGCAAGGACCAAAGTGCTCTTCGGGAGAACGCGTCCTTTCTTCTCAGCGGGACATTGATCTGACTGTCGCCCGCGCAGCAGTGGAAGAAAATACCCTGTTGTCTTTGGACGAGGGGCAGCAAGTACAATGAAAACAGCACGGGCCCCAAAATAGAGCCCTGCGGACCACCATATGACTGAGGGGCAGAGCGGGCCTCAGAGCAACCTGGGCTCACGCAAAAAGTCCTACCGAACCAGTCGGATCCGAGCTACTTTGGCATTTGCTAATGGAGACCAACGTTAGTCGACGACTCCGCTATTAGCTTCTAACATCCGCTTTCAATGTTACCTTCTGCAGTTGGGGTCACGCGTTACCGCTAACATGAGAGCCAAGGGAGAGCAACATTTTCAACATTCCAATGAGAGTTGAGCACCCGGTTTTCTCTGCCGTGAACCCCTCAGGGAGCGTCTGGCCTGCCTCCCTTGTCCTCGACTGGAATCTTCCATGATGCAGCTTTCATGCCGAATCGCCTCTGGCGTCTCTTTCCAGCAAAGGCACTATTAAATGTCTCCTTATGGCTAGCCTAACCATCATGATGGAGATGCCGCAAAGTTTGATTTTTTTGGTTGGGGGGTCGGGGGGGGGGGGGCGCTTTTTAATGACAAGCATGGCTGCGCTTCGTCCGAGATGCCAGAGAGGCGGTACTTTGCGGTGGCGACTCTCGCCGAGGGTTTAGGAGGGAGTGGGGCGGGGTGGGCTGGTGTCGAGATGAAAGACTCCAGTAGGTGGAGGATGGACCTCGCTTGTTAACATATCAGAGCTTCAAGGGCGTCCGGTGAGATCAAAGCGCCCCAAAAAGCATGAACGTAATCCATCAAACTCCCCAATGATGAGGAAGTGAGAGAGGCTTTCGCTGTCCCCTTAATGGCCTTTCATGAGGAGCCACAAAGGGAGCCTCATAATGGGCCTCAGACAAAGTCCAATGTGGCTTTTTTGTTTGTCATCAAACCCAAGCGGCCCCCTTCTCCCACCGCCGCCTTTCGTGTCTTCACAAAATCAGAGTTTCTCAGGGACCCTTGCTGGGAAGACCCTCCTAATCCAAACAGAACCACCACGTGTTTAAACACCAACGTGAACGTCTTTAGTAACCCTTTCAACCTCAGCGCAGGGTTGAGCCGTCCCCTCCATGCCACCAAAACAACAAAGTCACGAAATAAATCAATAGAAAGAACGCGTCCACTCTTTCAAGACAGACCGCGCAGATAAAGAGCATGAGCTTGATGGCTGCCACTCAAGTTTTGCTGCAAAATTCTCAACATCTGCGAGATGAGAACGAATGAAAGCCAATGACTCTTCCTAACGGGCCGATGCACTCAAGGTAAGACGCCAGTCGTTCCATTTTCAAAGATGCCTTTTCCACGCCGTACTTGGTTACTTTGATTCACCGAAATGAGTCAGTTGGTCGTGTTACTTTTCGAGTCTTTTTTTCTTTTTTTTTCCCCACAAGTATGCTTCTTGAACTTTGGTCGCCTCAGACTAAATGATGACCAAGGTCTGGCCCTATTTTCTCCTGAACACGGCAGCAGCAGCTGTGCCATTGTGATCATCTCTCGTCCTTTTCTGTCGGTTTTAGTTTGAGGTTTGATTTTGATTGGGGTTTTTTTTCTTTTCTGCTCTTCTCTTTGATGCGGTTGCCCGGGTGCCGGCGAACAAAAGAGCTTCCATCGGCTGGATGTAAGGGATTGTGGCCACGGGCAAGGTGGAAGGAGGGGCTGAATAAAGAATCCACGTTAAGTGCAACGGGTTTTGGGGGCGGAGGAGTCCGTGTGAAGCGTCACGCCCACTGGGAGCCTCACAGTTGTGACGACTTCTTTTTTCTTCTTTGGACGGCCTGTCATTGTGCCGCTGATGTGGCTCTTCTCATTACAGTGGGAAGCCCCCCCCCCCCCTCCCCCCCATAGAAAAAACTGAAAACAAAAAAGGGTATAGGTGCTACAGTATGATTTGGAGTTCAAACCAAATTTGGGGTGGAAAAAGGCTGCGAGTTCCAAAAGATTGTGGGTCGATGTCCAAAATCTTGTGGGACATGAACTCGGTGAAAGCAGGTGCCGGGGGACACCTCAGTAATGGAGTCATTACCCCCGCCGTTATGTCCAGTGACCGATTAAATCAGCCAGCCAATGAATCCGTCTGGCCCGACACGTATCGCAAGCAACAACCGTACATGACATTGACTGAAGCAGTTTTGCATGATTTGAGTTGAATTTGGCAGTGGTACAGAACTTGTATGACGGTGAGGAGTGTTGGTCTTTGTGATGAAAACGTCACGGGTAGGGGAAGCGTCGTAAAGGTTTGACGATCGTGACAGTTTGACGCTGGAACAAATTCATTGAGCGCACATGATTTGGCGCTCCTGAGCGTTTGGTGGAGCCGACCCGGCGGCCTTCTTTTCATTTCCAAGAATGACGAGTGCAGTTGCCCTCTCGGCCGCCACACGACCGGCCGCTTTCTTTGCCGAGGTCGCCGTCCCTTTCCCAAGACTTCAAAGGCGCGGCAATAACAAAAGCGGGTCCCGCGGTGAAAGGCGGCCGGTCGGACCCTTTCTCTTCGGACGGCTCCCAAATCCCGGCGGCGGTTTGTTCAGCTGCAGACGAGCAAGCGCTCTCCCTTTTCAGGTCGCGGCTGCATTTGTTGGAGCCGGGAAGCCGGCGGAAAAGGCGGCTGCTCCCAGCAAATGTCCCCTTCCGTCCCCTTTACGAGCGATGTGCACCGTCCCTTCCAAAAGAGGCCTTTGCGTCTGACGGGACTTCTGCGCTGACTGCAACTCAGCCGCCGCTGCTCCATCTATATGTCCACACCGATAGAGATAGATCGATAAAGCCTACCGGTCGACCAATATGGGAGCTTGAACATGACATTCTACTACGTTGTGATGTCCAGCCAGGATGAGTTTTGCTTCAAGAAAAGGCCCCCCCTCGCGCCTAGAGGGTCGACGTGATGCATGCGGCAGCACTCGTGAAGGCCCCGCTGCAACCAAGGCTGAAATCTGATGGTACAAACACGTCGGAGACCGGGCGCGGCCGGCTGAGAAACCTGCTGCAAAATGAGGAGAGAAGACCGGTGACAATACGGTCGTCCAATCTCACGGGACAAATCCTCGAATCGCGCTCGTAAGCGCAGGTCGCGTTTTCCGACCGGCTTTCGGCCAGCGGAAAAGGCCAAGAAGGCCGGGTTTGGGGCGGGAGAACGTGAGCTGGGCAAAACACCTTTGGGGTGAGCCGCACCCTTGACATCTGGGCTTCTTGAAAGACAAGCTCAAAGAGAGAGAGAAATCCCAGACATCCCATCGGACTGCAATGGAAACCTACGGTGGGAAAGGCCAAAGGAAAAAGAGGGCGCGGATTCGGAAAACCTCAAAGTGTCTGCGTGATCTTTCACGGAGTTGCGTCACAAGTGCGGGCGGGCGGGCCGGGATCGATGCGTGGTCGGCCATCATTCCAGAAGAAAAGCCGTGAATGAGCGCTTGCCGGCCTTCCGTTCCAAGATGAAGCAACACTCTGACCAGCCTCCGACACAACGCAGCAACTCAATCAACTCATTTGCTAGGTTCTGGCACTGTAAAGTGATCACGGGAATGTTGGAGGTTTGGTCAGTTGGTTCGTTACTTGACTGGTTAGTCACTCCGTCGCTGTCTTTGTCGGTCATTTGTTTGGTTGATTTACTTGGTTAGATGGTGGAAGTTAGTCACTTGGAGGTTTTGGAGAGTCATTTATGAACTGGCAATCACTCGGTCGGTCAGTCGGTCGGTCAATTGGTGACTTCATTGCTGTGTAACTTGTTGAGTTCCCTGCGATTCCACGTTGGCGCGGGTGGGGGCCAAAAGGGGGGTTCAGACCTGTTAGAAAGGAGAGTCCATCAGGGCTGTTCTCCATGTTCAATACAATTGCAAATGCTTCCCAGTGTTGTCAGCACAAAGTTGGGTGGACCCACGGATTCTGCGATTGAGAAACGAAACGGAATTGAGCCGGTGATCGGCCATTGCTGTGAGGGTGGTTCTGTTTGTGACCAACAGGTGGCCCCGTAGGGTTCCCCTTGCAGTGGCACACCTGTTGGTCGTTGTTTCATTAGGGTGTGGTTAAAAGGACTCCCTGCCCGAACGGTCAATGTCGGATCATTGTGTGTCTCTGTGCACATGTCATGTTTGGTGTTCAGTCTTAGGTTTTGTTTGCTACTTTGTTTCCTGTGATTTCTGGACTTTATTTCAGTGAGTTTTTTTGTGTTAGTTTCTCCGGTTTGCAATTTTGTTCAATACTTCTCGGTCACTCCACCCTGTTCCTCCCTCTTGCCTGCTTTTTGGGGTCCTACAACATCCACCATCATGCAAAACATGACAATTGCAAACTAAGTCGGGGAAGGCTCACGCCCAAAACAAGATCATCTTTTAGACATCCGCTAATCGGGCCTTTGTTTACTAGGATGACCGGATGAGGCCCGATGATCTGTCCGCGCGCACCCCGCTCACTGCAAGTCGTAGCCTGCGAGCTAAAGTCCTAAGCCGGGTCGAGTTGACGCCCTGCCACCGGCGCACCGGGCCAATGGTCCTTCCTGGCTCCTTTCCAAACCTTGTCAAACACGCTCCCGGGTTCACGGCTCCTCCTCCGTCTTCTTTATGCCGGCACTTGTGGCGGGGCCCTAAAAATAGAGCGCAGCGCCGACCCCTGTGGTGCGCTTGGCCCAAAGTTTGACGCCTTTTGACGTCACCTCGCCTCGCACGATATTTTTAGCGGTCTTTATTTTTTGGGAGTTTGTGCGGTTACGTAAGGGGATTACTGTGTTATTGTGCCGAGGAGGGGGCGACTCTGGACGCGGGTCAGGCTCCAGAAATAACCCTGCTCCGAGGCCTTAATTGTGCATCCCTCTTGCTTCCCTGTCCCCTATTCCAGCGGCATGTCGAGGTCCCTGACCCGATCATCCGCCTCGCCGGTTCCGGAAGAATCCTTTCCCGACCCCCCGCGGCGAGCAAAGCCGGCGCAGCGGCGCACCATCCGCAGCCCGCGACTAACAGCCGAGCGCCACAAGCAGTTAGCGCTGACGCCGGCCCGGAGAAGCTGCCAGGTACGTTCCGATCAGCTAGCTCGGGACCCTCCTCCGAGGGGGCCCCCCCCCCCCAAGGCCTCTGGGTGCCATCCTGCGTGTGTCGCAGCCGCCGGATGCGCTTTGTCTCCACGTGCGCGCGCGCACACACGCGAGCTCTCAGGCTGAGCGTTGTGGAATGCGCCCCGCCGCGGCGAGAGGGGCCCAGGGAGGCCTCTCGTCCCCCCGCCGCTAATGCATCGCAGCCCCTTGCATCCAGCGCACGCAGGCATACAACGAGGCACGCGCCATTGCCCATTTATTCAATCGGTGATTGCAGCCATGGATACGTGGGACACCTCTTGCTTTGTCCTTCTCATGATTCTTTTGCACCGCAGTCAACCCCCAACATTTGGCAGTACGCTACTTAGGAATTCATTCCCAGTTTCTACCTTGATTCTTCCGCTGGGAAAAAAAGGCCTTTATTTTGAAGGGTCATGACTTTGAAATCACACAAATACCATAATCTTACTGAAATCCAGGTCTGGGGCGGCACGGTGAGCGACCCGTGAGCTGGTCCGCCTCGCCTCACAGTGCGCAAGGCCGTGGGCTCAGTGGCCGACCCCGTGCCCGTCCGTGTGGCTTTTCTCCGGGTACTCCGCTTTCCTCCCACATTCCAAAAACATGCACGGTCGGTTAATTGATCACCCTGGATTGTGCGAGTGTGAACGGTTGCGGGTCTCCGTGTGCTTGAATGGCGGGCAAGCATTTGAGCGTATAGCCCGCCTGCTGTCCAAAGTCGGCTGGGGTAGGCTCCGGAATGCCCAGGGCCCTTTTGCGAGGCTAAAGCGGCTCGGATCGCGGACGGATGAACTCTCGGCCCGTTTAGCCGATGAACAAATCGAATATTCTCTCGTTTGAATAGCAGCAGGTAGATAGATAGGGTCGGCTCGCTGCACCGTCTGCCATTCTGGAAGAGCGTCCAAATGCTCCGTGTCGTCGTTACAAATGGCCGGCATGATCGAGGGACGGCATTACGTACGAAGGCAGTGAATCGGCAGCGTGCGTAAAAGCGGCAGCTCGTCATCCCAACGAGCGGGTCGGCCCACGCCGCAACTGGCACGTTGGCGCACGGCGAGTCTCGCGGGATCCCTGACAGCGTCTGCTGTTCTCAGGCCAACCAATTAGTGACAGACAAATTGGCCGCGTGTTTGGGGAAAAGGTGAACGGAAAAGAAGGCGGCGTGCGGATTTCCACCTTTCGCTCCCACTCACTTCCCGGTGGACTCTCAGCTCGTGAGTCACACGGATAAATAGCGTGAGGCGTTGCGTTGACTCACAATGGAGGCACAAAGCATGAAAAATACCTTCCACTGCCATGAAAGGGGGAGCGGCGCCCGCCCGCTTCCCTTTTTTGTTTTGTGTTTATTTACCTCGCCAATGACACCCTGAACCTCTTTGGAGCGCGTTTTGCTCCGTTTGCCTTACGACAGAACGTCGATGCGTGTGGTCTCTCGGGCCACGTTTGACCCAACGCGTGCAACTTTCCCCCAGCGCCAGAGCTCCCCTTTGGCCTTCCCTCTCCCTCTAACTAAACATCGCAGGACAGCAAAAGGGAACTTCAAAGTGCCCAGAGGGGGTACTTCTTTTCCTCCCTCCCACCCCCCCCTTGTTCCTGGCACTTGTCATCATCTAAGAGACGGGCTGCTCCCCTTATTACTCTAATTGCTTCCAACTGCCGCGGGAGGCTTTGATGCGGGGCGCCCGCCGAGCATGCTGGGAGCACCTGTTGTTGCGCAGGGGGAGCACAGGTGGCGGGGCGCTGCGTCTTGTTTTTTCCCCCGCCACACGCACACGGCTAGAAACAAAAACAAGACAGTGTGGAGGCGTTTAATGGCACTTTTGGAAGCAGAGTCAGAACTGACACAAGAGTGTGTGTGTGTGTTGGGGGTGTTAGGGCTACGACGACCAGTCGTAAAACACTCTGGTACCATCTTGTGGCAGCTAGAAGTCCAGCAGCTGAAAAAGGAAGGACAAAGGGAAGGTGTTAAAATGGTAGAGCCTGAAGCTGGTGACTATTTTTGCAATCTACCTGTATCTCAATCGATTCATTGAGTCATCATTTTCATACAGTGTGTGTGTGTGTGTGTGTGTATATATATATATATATATATATATATATATATATATACCAATATCGGGACTCCACATGCATATTTTGCCACGTTATTATTCGTTATATATATGGTGTGTGTGTGTATACACACACACACCCTATACACACACACACACACATATATATAACGAATAATAACGTGGCAAAATATGCATGTGAAGTCCCGATATTGGTTTTGTATGTTAGGTTGGCATCCTCATGTTCTACACTTAAGTATCTGTGACTCTGACTCGAGGGGTTAGCGCGTCGACACAGTGCAGAGGTCGTAGGTTCTATCCCGGCTCCGGCCTTCCTGTGTGGCGTTTGCATGTTTTCCCCGTGCCTGCGTGGGTTTTCTCCGGGTACTCCGGTTTCCTCCCACATTCCAAAAACATGCATGGCAGGCTGATTGAACACTCCAAATTGTCCCCAAGTGTGAGTGTGAGCGCGGATAGTTGGTCTTCTCTCTGTGCCCTAGGATTGGCTGGCGACCGGTTCAGGGTGTCCCTCGCCCGACTGCCCGAAAACAGCTGGGATCGGCTCCAGCACCCACCGCGACCCTTGTGAGGATAAAGTGGATGGATGGACTCAGACGTTGTGTGGCTTTCTAAATCAGGGCTTGGCCTGGTGAGTCGCATGTGCGTCAACGAATGAGAGTCTCGTCGATGATTATTAGGCCAGTCTGCACGTCCCATGTAATAACATTTTGTACCCAAAATAACTGTAACTTTATCCTCGTGATGTTCATATTTTTTCTTTGTCATATTCCGACATTATTCTCACAACTTTGTTTTTGGAACACTTTTGCACAATATTACAGCTTTCATCTTGGAAACAAAATATCGATTTCTTTCTGATTTCTTTTTTAATACTGTACAGCTGGATTAGATGTTATGCGTGCGTAGCAAAATGCTATGACCAGTGAGTGTAGAATGTGTATCGCTCCACACCAGCTGAGGCAGGATCTTTTCAAAGTGCTCGATGTCCACTTGATGGCAATCCTCGCATTCTGCTTGTTTCTGAGAGCGCACGGTCGCCTCTGACAACCGCAAGAACGTGAACATATCATCATCATCATCATCATCGTTGACTCTTGGGTAGAATAATATCTGTGTCATGGCGACCTTTACCTTGGACAAATATTTTCAGCATCTCCGCCACGAGTAATGTAGCCTCTACACTTACTGCCACACAAGAGATGAAAGAAAACAAGTTGAGTTGAGGAATCACAAGCACTTTTCATCAAAGAGAGAGAAAAAGAAAGAGAGCGGCGGCCCCCCCGTTCCTCTTCCATCCAGTTTCTGATTTTAATCTTTTTTTCTGCCTTTGCGTGTAGGAAAAAGAAAATGGCAATGACATTCTTCCTTCTGGGATTTGCTTGATTTCCCCTTAGATCAAACACGCTTTGAAACTTTTTTTTTCCTTGAGCAAGATTTTTTTTACAGAGCAGGAACTTGCATCACATTTTTGTAACCATTTTTGTAGTGCAAGCAGTGCACATCAGCGGGCGATCTGCTTTAAATTACAGCCATTTCACAAATAATTCTGATAAATAAACTCGAATTAATCAAAAACGGATTAATCACCCAGCCTTAGTAGCTTACTTACATCTGCTTTTGTCCTCCTTGAAGAAGCTGGATATAAGTTTACCCACAGTCTCCTGTGGGAGAAGCAGACGGGCACATTATTGGTTCACAGTTTTGTTTTTGTTTAGTTTTTTTTTGGGGGGGGGGGTAATAGTCGTAAATGTATATAAACAAAGTTTTAGATGATCTTTTAGTTCATTCACTACTTATAGAACAACTCTTCATTGTATCCGAGATAAATATTCACTGGACATGGTGGTCGGAAACACGTATGAGTGCCCATCGAGCTCCAGTAGTTATGACCCCTCTTGTGGACTAAGACGTCATATTTTTCCGGACTCGATATGAAAATGAGCTAATTTAACGCTCGTTCGGTGTACTGCGCCTACAATTGTCACATAACATTAGGAATTTATTTGATATATTAATATAATCTATATCTTGTTTATTCGGCTTTGGCAGAAATACAATTATGTCACCTTTGACGTCACTTTTTAATCGTTAAAATATTCTGTTTTGACAGCGATGTCGAAGAACAGTCCAGAAACGCGTTTATTCCCCCCCCCCCCCGAAACAATGGATCGCCAGTAATTTATAATCTTACCAAGTAATAACTACAACACAAAAATCATGCCGAACACGCTCGAGGGGGAAAAAATAAGAAAGCGGTTACCTTCCTAAACGTAACTTCTATGTCACTTTCCGCCATGTTGTTGACGTCGTAGAAGAACTTGGCGCTCTGCGATGTGATTGGACAGTAGGAATAGACGTCATATTCACGATACACTTGGGGGGGGGGGGAGCTCCTGCAAAATCTCGTTGTAACAAGTGTGCAATGACAATAAAGTATTCATTCATTCATTCATTCACGGCGCACGCAAAAAAAAAGGCTCGTGCCGCAATACTGTAAGTATAACCGGTTCCAAGTGATCCTCGGTTCCCTGGTAAGAGATCTGTCTGTCCGTCTATTTCCTTGAAACGATCGCGTTTCCGAGGGTCCTGAACGTCTCAAACTAAGGGGCGGGCTTAGTAAAGTTTTCAGGAAGTAGATTCACGTCTCAAACAAAGTTGTTTTTTTCCGGCTTAGTTTTCCAGCTTTTTTCCGTCGTTGTTGTTAGTCATTCAGAGTAAAGAGACAGGAAATGCAAAGCAACGCATATGGAGCCCCGCTGGCCGGTGGCACGTTCGACTTTCAGGCTTTTCTGAAAAAGCCTCAGACGATTCTGCGATGCCTGAGTTGGGTGAGTGAGGGAACACAACCGTTCGTTAGTTAGCATGGCTAGCTGTCAAACAGCTGCTACAGCCGATCACATACTCGAGAATGACATGCCAAATACATTCGATGCACTGGTGACTGGGCTAATTGGAAGTTTAGTCAACGGCAGAGGTTTGCTCAAGCCGACGTTGATTCGCACGACTCGTGCTGCATCACGTCACGAACTTGTTTGTTTGTGTTTGATGGCATGTTTCGTCGGCAGTTCTGCTTCTCAATTGCTAGTTCATGCTACACGAGGAAGTGAGGCTCCTTTATGCAAAGGAAGGTGTCGCATTTTGATCTGGTGATTTGAGAAACACGATTGTTTCTATTACTGTCATAAATGTGCGGTAGTTAGTTGGTTTCAAGCCTTTCGTATCTTTTTCCATAATTATACCGATTTTGGTCACATTATCTTTAATGTTGTCACGTTACGATTTTATTTGTAAAACATCGCAGCTTTTCCCCTCTCAGTAAAAAAAGTTTTATATTTTTATCCTAGTAAATTTCGGTCTATACAAAGTTTTTCCTGTAATATTTCAACTTTATACTCACTCCGACTTGTTGGTTTTTTGGGGGGTATTTTAGCTTTATCCTTGTAACATGTGTACATATCTTTTTGTAACTTTTCCTTGTAATATTAGAACTTTATTCTTGTAACTTGACTGTCTGTAAAGCATTCTGACATTTTCACGGAATATTCCGACTTGATTTCTGCAATGTAATTACTTTTCACTGGAACTGTTTGTCGTAATATTACAATAACGTTTTTTCCCCCCTAAAATCAGCCTTTTTTTATTCGTCTCACAACCTAAATTGTCGTCAAATTGCTACTTCAAAGTCACAGCTTTGTTCTCACAATATTCTGACTATTGTCGGAGCACTGCAACTTTATTCTTGGAATATTTCAACTCTTTTGTTCATAAAATTGAAACCTTTTGTTGTAATATTAACATACTTGTAACAGTGCTACTTTGTTCAAGAAGCATTCAAACTTTTCTCACAACTTTTTTTTTCTTGCAACATCGAAACGATGACTAAAAAAATGAAAATGAAACTTTTATCTGCTTGCTAGATGCTAACCCTTTTCTTGTCATCTGCCACTTGTTTCTGATACAGTTTTGACTTAAATTGTAGTGACATTGCATCACATTGTGACTTTTCATTGAAATATTCTTGTAACCTTCCAAAGCGTTCGTCTTAATATCAAGTCTTTATATTATCCAACTCTGATTGACTTTCTCCGCTAGCTCTTTGCCGTCGTGGTGTTCGCCACCATCACGGCGGAGGGCTACGTCAACAACTCCTCGGAGCCGGAGCCCACGTGCATGTTCAACCGGCGGGATAGCGCGTGCAGCTATGGCGTGGGAATCGGCGTGCTGGCCTTCCTGGTGTGCGTGGCCTTCCTGGTGCTGGACGCCTACTTCCCGCAGATCAGCAACGCCAAGGAGCGGAAGTACATCATCATCGGGGACTTGGGCTTCTCGGGTGAGATGACATTTCAAAGTTGTCTTCCTTTTACCGGACAGTTTATGGAGAATCGGGGTCATTTCAAAAGAGCGCTGTCTCTGCTGTTGCAAGCAATCGACCAAGAACATCTTCAATTTAGTGCTGTTGCGCACTGCCGTTCACCAGTAGCGCTATTTAACCAAATAACCACCTGCACACTGAGGTCCACAACCAACGATTTGATAGCTAAGATGGCCTACGCTCTCGAGCGACAGAATGCCGGTTGAGAGGAAAGAAATTTCATCTGTGCTGTGCGCTGTACAGAGAACATATTTGACAATAAAGCTGACTTGACTTGACTGACTTGAAGCAGTATCATGTCAAAGCCAAAGGTACCGCTAAGCACAAACACAGTTTCAATGCAGATTAGCCTTGGTTTCAAGTGCCAACGTACCCCAAACTATGGGGGGGAAAAAAAGTTGATCATTTCCAAGTCATGCCCTTAAGATCAATCGCTTGCACGTTAGTTGATTAAAACACACACACACACACACACACACACAAATGTGGTCGTATATTAACAAGGGGAAAAGACTCTCCATAGTGTCCACTGCAAATTTAGCTCCTCGACGTACGCGTTCTTCTCCCCACGTGGAGATGTATGTCGCGCTCCACGATCACTTGAATCGATCATAATGCGCAAAGCGTTTTCCACTTGTTTTTCCATTCCTGTATGTTTTGTGAAGCGCGATATATTATCGGGGTTAACAAAAAGCCAATATTTGGACGGGAACTATTGTGACGTTGCAGCGGCGTGGACGTTGCTGTGGTTCATCTGCTTCTGCGTCCTGGCCAACCAGTGGTCTCGGACCACCAGCCCCGCTGTGCCGGCTGATGCCGCTCGCGCCGTGGTGGCGTTCTCCTTCTTCTCCATCCTCACCTGGGTAAGCCTCGCCTTGCAAAAGCAGAGCGCCCGAGCCAGCGCCAAAAGAGCCCCTGTACTTTCTGTTTCCAGGCTCCGCTGTCCTATTTGGCCTACGAGCGCTATCGCCAAGGCCCGAGCGACTTGGATCAGCTGTACGCGGACCCCGCTGGGGACGCCGCGTACCCTCCTGCCCCCTACTCCACCGGCAACAGTGGCCCCACCGGCTACCAGCAGTCCCCTTTCTCCGAAAACCAGGAGACTCCCGGAGAGTATCAACCGCCAACTTACTGACAGACTGACGGAAGTTCCCAAAGTCCGACGGAAAGGAGCGGAGGGTGTTATTTGCCAAAGTCCCAAACCAGACACCTCCCCGCCCTCCTTGTTTCTCTCACCGGAACAAGCACGCTTTATTGTGGTGATTTTTTTTTTTTTTTTTTTTTAATGAGTTGCTTCTCCGGGAGAGAAAAGGAGGGCCCCGCTTCTTTCTTGTCTTTGTCCCAAAACCACTTGAAATCAGCCTCAGTGCGCAGTATCAGAACAGAGGTTCGGAAAATACCTCTCAAACGGATGTCCCCATAAAAAACAACAACAAAATAACTACCACTGTACTCCTTTATTTTATTTAATAATCACGGAGTCGTGGATTTTGTGCACTGCATACGAATCGGGCTCGGAAATATTTTATTCTATTTTAATGTCAATGGCTTTTGGTTGGGAGTCCTATGTTTTTTGGGGGGGTGGGGGTGGGGGGGGGGGCTTTCAAGCCGAGTGCTCCAAACATTTACTGTGCCAAGTCACATATTTAATATTAGAAATATCTCATGGCACAACAACAAACAAAGCAAAATGGCACAAAAGATAACTGTAACGTCACTGTGGGGAAAAATCTTTGGCATCTCCTTAATGAAACATTTTCAGGAGATGTAAAATGAATACCGGTAATATAAAAGTGCTGTCTTGCTCGAGTTATCAAACATCGCATGGCATATACATATACAGTACATATACCACTGTGCACTAACATCAACACACCACCTGCTATGCAAAGTTAGTATGACTGGTTACATCTTCTTGCCCAAACTTGTCTTCTTTTTTTTTAAGGTCTTTGTGTCATGAGGAGAAGTGTTGTGGGTGGAAATGATTTTGTACACAATGATCCTTCATGGCTGTCCGCTTCCTTCCGCATGTATGTCCCACTATTTCCCCCATTTTCATCTGAAAAACACATCCAGACTCTCAATCTTGAGGTGGCGGCATGCTGTGTCACTCCTGCAGAGGGATTTCTGAACACTTCCCAGACAGCCGAGGGATTCAAGAGAGTGACTAGATTGGTCCTCGTGCTAGTTTCAAAGCTCTAAATTGCGTACAAATAACGGAAGGCGTGGGAACAGACCAAGTGTAGCGATTTGTGAAAAATCCAAAAGCCCATCATCATCTTATTCGCTGTTTTTGCGCTCAAGACAAAGCCGCCAGTCGCTTTGGTGCTACCTTGTGTCTTATTCGTGCCAAGGAACTACATGGAAGTGGTTTCAGGACCTTCATCAGCCCAAAATAGTTCTTTGCTGCTGCCGTTTGCCATCAGTCTGGAATGACAAACCTTGCACATTTTTACTGCACACTCAGCCCCCCGAACCTGCGTATTTGGTTATGAATGGCAACTTCTATGTACCTTATGTATGCTCGTGAAAGAGCGCTTTTTGCTTCTGCCTGTCACATGTTGCTAGCATAGCGGGATACATATTATTTATTGAAATCGATCATCATTTTGAAAGCAATGAAGTGGAAGGACATCATTTTTCATGGCACATTGGTGGTTGGCAAACACTGCTTGAAGGTAGAAGGGCCACATGATTTGATTGGTGTAACATTTGCTTTTTTTTTTTTTCTGCACTTCGGCCACCATTTGATGACCGCAGTTCATCTGGTCAGGCACAGGGCAATCACATGACTAACATGCCACTCACTGCATGAGGAAATCTGTGCTCGTTTAGGACACTTTTGCCTCTATATTGCACTGGAGAAAAGACAAACTCAAGTGCCTGACACAGTATTCTCTTTGCCAAATAATAAAACGTTTAAAGGGTTGGTTGCTAACCTGTTGACTTCTTATTGATATCCTCCAACAGGATTGTGTGCAGGCGTCTGCTCCTTGAGCAAATATTTGACTAGCTATTATCTCAATGTGGGGTGAAGCACTGCAGATCTGCAAGATGCATGATGTGAAATGGTTACTGGTGAGTCAATACTGCATGGAAGGATTTTCATACTTTCAGTTGGTAATAGGACACGAGCCCCCACCTTTTCAAATGTAAATGTGGTCTTCTTAAATCATGGAAACGGATAACCTGGCCATGTCTGTAGCATTTGTTTGTTCCATTTTCCATTGGCAATCGAAAAACGCAAACGTGACTCGGCGTGTATTTATTTATTTTTTTAAATCAAAGCCAAAACCACCGTGATCCATTCTTCATTTTGCTTGAAACGTTTGCTTCTATTTCCGAGTGCACCCGAAGGCAGCGTTTTCGGCTCGTGTCGAGGCGACGTCAGATGACGTCATCAGCCCGAACCAGGAAGTGGCGAAAAATTGCGGCGGTGGGTTCGGGTCGCGGTGTCGAGCCAAGACCAACTCGCGTCGACAACGATGACGCCAGAGTTCCGAGCGAAGCTGGACGGAGAGGTGACGTTTTGAGTGGCTGGTAAGTTTTGGGCGGAACATGTCAAACGACACCTTTATCACGCTCGTTGACTCCCGAGTGAGCGCGGCAGGCCGGGGGTGGGGGGGGGGGGGTGGTCGGATGTTTTTTAAACTTGGAAGCTATCGGCCCGAATGCTTTTCATAGTCCCCGTGATGTGACTACCAGAACTGGATTTTGGATTGGGCAAAAGCGTGTGGTTGGAGCACCGGGTGGCTTAAGGACGCATTTTCATGTCTCCTTTGGATCCACCGAATCTCATCAATGGCAGCCTTTCCTCCGAGTATGACTAGAAGTAAAATGTCACTTCCACACAAAGCTGGCCCGTCTGCGCTCTTGGACATCTATCGAAAGGACATTTGCTCCTTAAAAGGCTGCAATAAGAGGATTTTAGACAATGTCGAATGAATCAATGGCCTCGGTTTCATCGACACCGTCGCTAAACTTGATCCCATGAGCTTAATCGTTGCCCCTCTAATCTACAGTGTGCTGTCAATGTTGCCCCCAAGCCGAGCCATTAAGCAACCAAAAAGTCCATTCGTGAGCCACCTCCTCACTGACCACATTCAAGGCCATCTGCATTTTCACCACGCCCACTTTTCAATGAACACGCACAGTACACACAGCATCCATCGTGACACCCAGCACTTATTTTCACCTTATTTGTATATAAGGAGAAAAGAAATGCTGCGCAAGTTCATGGTGGGGCGGTGCTTTTGAATCATGCCAGTTTGCTTTTCCGTTTAAGCCTCGGTTCTCAAACACAAAGTGGCACTTAACACCATAATACTGTACTGTACTTGGCTGGCTCATGACCACCATCGCAAATCACATGAAAGTGAAACTACAGCACCATAGTAGGTGGAAGTGTTCCTCTGCAGCAAGGCGGTTTTATTCCCAAAACGTTTCTTCGACAAAGTCCTTCGCGTACTTGCGCATGCCGCGCGACTGTCGTTCCGCTCCGTTCCCTGGCTGCCATACTCGCCGTTGTCCGTTCGCAAGCAGGTTAATCATAAAAGGTTCTCATGATGTGCAAGTGGTGCAAAGTTCGCTCCCACTCGCACCTTTGGACCGAGCCGCGATCCTTTAAGTGTAGTTCAAGTTGAACGGCGCCGCACTGGCAGGAGGACCCCATGCGGGCTGAGCGATGGGCTGCTCGGAGGAGGCGGACAGGTAAGCCCCATTTGTCCCACCGCAGAGACGCTCTTCGCCGTGGATGGGATCGGGGGCACCCCGTCCCCCAAACCGGCAGCCGTTCTAGATTTCGTCTTTGGCTTATGTTGATTAGTTTCAGTCACATTTTCGTCATTCCTCTTTGTGATAGTTTGAGTCTACGAAAACTCCAAAAGCTTTTACTCTAGTTTCAGTCAACCAATATTTAAAAAGGTTTTCGTCTGGTTTGAGTTCAAACACACATGTGAGGTTTCCTTCCAGCCCGTAACCAAGACTTTATGATCTGCGAAGGGCGACGCCTTACACGCAGATAAAGCGGTCACGGCGGAATCCGTGTTCACGACTCCAAAATAAGCCAAGGAGCAAAACATTTTCTTTGGCAAACTGTTGCGGCTAAAACAGAACAGGGAGGGAGTTGAGTCTCCTGACCGCCAGGTGCAAGGAACTCTTCTTGAGCCTGATCTATGAAATAACTGGAATGAACCTCCAAATGCCATGTAGGAGATTACTTGACCAGACAAAAAATGGACAGAAAGAAAGCGAGCGCAAGTCTGCGTCATCGCCAACTGATGTTCAGCTGGCGTTCGCTTTTGGCTCGTCAACGGTGGAATGCGTCAGGCGAAGTCTCTTGCCGGTTGACCTTGTACTTCTTGATGAGCTTGTCTTGAATGCTGAGCGAAGCGTCACGTTGAAACTCCGGGGTGTGATTTACATTCCAATTCTCAAATGAAAGAGTTCAGAAAGAGCAAAGAGCAATTCAACTGGCCTCGAATCTATGGGCAAGGATCAGATTAAGACGAGATAAGCGTCGTGCTCCTTTGTGCCGTCAGCCACTTCAAAGTCAGTTGTCCTGGTTTTTGTCTGTCGATAGTAAAATGTGACAAATCTGAGGGCTAACCTGGGCTCCTCCCTGATCCAGATGCCAAGGCGTGAAATTGTCCATCATGTCTCCCTACACGTGTTTCCTTGACACCCATCAGGCAGCGTCTTTAGGTGTGGGGAAGGGGTGCGAGTGGGGGGGGGGGATGCGACCGTGATGGTAAAAGGGCAACTGTATGGCTGACTCGCACTGGGCCGTGTTTTTTCTTCAGGGGAGTCCCGGCCTCCGCCCCCTATGACCTCACCGGCAGCCTACGCTCGACTGGAGCACGATGAGCCCATGAACGGTCTGCGCATCTCCGTCGGGGGTCTCCCCATGCTGGCGACCGTGGCCAAGGCCGCGGACCCTCGCTTCCGCCTCAAGTGGCGGCCCATCGCGGCGGCGGCCGTTTCGCTGGCCGCGCTCCTGCTGCTCTTTGTGCGTTGGAGCGCCGGGCCGCACCCCCGCGCCGACGCCTCCGGGAGCCGGAGGCCGGCCCCCGCCGCCGCCGCCGCCGGCGCCGCCGGCTACAACCGCACCTACCCGCTCAGCCCGGCCGAGCGCACGGCGCAGGGCACGCGCTACCGCATCGCCGTCATCGCCGACCTGGACGCCGACCCTCAGATGGAGAAGACGCTGACGTGGTTCAGCTACATGCGGCGCGGGTACCTGCTGGTGTCGCGGGGCGGCGACGCCTTGTCGGTGGAGTGGGACGCCGAGAGGACGGTGCTGCGGAGCCACCTGGCCGAGAAGGGCCGAGGCATGGAGCTGTCGGAGCTGGTGGCCTTCAACGGCAAGCTGTACAGCGTGGATGACAGAACGGGCGTGGTCTACCACCTCGACGGCGGCAAGGCCGTGCCCTGGGTCATCCTCGCCGATGGCGACGGCCACGTGGCCAAAGGTGAGCCCGCTCCGTACGGGGCCACTCCACGCTCGCCTTTGTTTTTGCTTTTCCAACGCCCGCCACTGAGAGCGCTCGTCTCCGTTTCGCCACCCGTCCACATATTTCCACTGATTTGAAGCCGTCAATCAAGCTCCATTCATCGGGCCCAACCCGTGGGACGATTTTCCGATCCGGGCCAATTGCAATATTTGCCAGAATTACAATCCCAATTACAAATGAATCGCACACCATGATTCATCATCAACTATCGATTGTTTTGGTCCCATAACACGACAATAAATGAAAAAATGAATTCTAGGCAGACCGTTTGGGTCTATGACAATCCTTTGGCATTTCATAGCGATGATTTTAAGAATCGTTCAACCATCCGTTATTTGATCAATCGTCGAATGGGATTCAAAACTCGGTCTCCATCCCTTTCTGAACAAACAGGACAGCATTTCCAAAGGACGGTACACAATCATTCGTGACGACGAACCGTTACTCGAACATGTCGGACAATCGGCAAAAATGTTGAGCCTTGCTTTCCTAAGCAAAAGCAATGAGATTGAAATTCTGGATGCGTTTTGGGCAATGACTGAAAGCGGCTTAAGATCGGAGCGTCTGTCGCGTTTCAGCGCGGGAGTCGACGGTCAGCGCGCGCCAATTCCTTTGGCGCCTTTGAAACGGCTTCGCCAGCTCGTCCTTTTCTTTCTTGAGCGCGACGTCCGTTCTCCCGGCAGGTTTCAAAGCCGAGTGGTTGGCGGTGAAGGACGAGCACCTGTACGTGGGCGGTCTGGGCAAGGAGTGGACCACCACGTCGGGCGAATTTGTCAACGACAACCCGGAGTGGGTGAAGGTGGTGGGCTTCCGCGGGGACGTGGAGCACAGGAACTGGGTCCCGATGTACAAGTCGCTCAAGGCGGTGGCCGGAATACAACCTCCAGGTCAGGGTTTTGCAAAAGCGCTTGCGTCCCACACCAAAGTCAAAGTGCCAAGATACGTCGGTGCAGAAGGCAAGCGGCGACTCCGGCGCTTAAGTAAAAGAGGGGGGGGGGGGGGGCAGATTTGCAAATGTGCTCAAGTAAAAATCAATGTGTTCTCCGTTACATCCCCATTTCTATTATTTGGCAGAAAAAAAGCGTTTCCCTCCCCCCTTTGGAACGAATGGAGAAATGAATTGCATTCGTTCAAAGATGCCGTTCTGATTCTGCCCCTGTTTTGTTCTCATGCCCATCGTCACTTTTTCATCATCACAATAATAATAATGGTCATTGGTGTGAATGACAACGCTTTCATGGGTCCAATTTGAAAACCTCTCTCCAAAACCTGATGTGCGACAGACATTGTTGCAATCGGTGTCCAAAATACGTACAAAGGCATCTGCTATTCAAATGTGCCCTTTTTCAAAATCCTTTCCACGAGGAAAGTTGCTTTTGAAAAACGGGTGCTTCAAGAGTTGCGCGTGCGGTTGGCGAACATTGTCGTCATAAGTCGAGGCACCGCTGCGCTCTCCCGCCATTCATCTCCGGCTCTCGCGCCATTGACGAATGATCGGGTCACCGCATTCCTCCCCCGCAGGTTACCTCATTCACGAGTCGGCGGCGTGGAGCGACGTGCTGCGGCGCTGGTTCTTCTTGCCACGTCGCGCCAGCACCGAGCGCTACGAGGAGAAGGCGGATGAGCGGCGGGGCGCCAACCTGCTGCTGAGCTGCTCGCCGGACTTCAGCGACATCGCCGTGAGCCGGGTGGGCCCGCTCGACCTCACCCGCGGCTTCTCCTCTTTCAAGTTCGTGCCCGGCACGGACGACCGCATCGTCCTGGCGCTCAAGTCCCAAGAGGACGCGGGGAAGGTCGCTTCGTACATCCTGGCGTTTACGCTGGACGGACGCGTTCTCCTACCGGAGACCAAAATCGCCGACGATGTTAAATACGAAGGCTTGGAGTTCATCTGAAACCCTTCCTCATTTCTCCTTTCCGTTTCCATTTGCCAGTCCCAAAAGGCAAAGGGACGCACATGTGTACAGCTCTGGGAGAAATTAAGAGACCTTTGCAAAATTATCGGTTGCTGTCATTTTGATATCCATGGGGGGCGGGGGGGGGTGTTGTTGTTGTTTTTGTTGCGCATATTTAGTCAATGACATGTCCACACAATTGTACGTACACACATATTTGATCACTTACTTTTTTCGGATTTATTTGAGTCATGCTCATCCCTCGAATCTGAAGGACTTATTTATGACGAGCAAGTATGTGACGTTTATGACATGTTTTCTTTCACGTTGGAGTGACTCAAATTGGGTTTGCTCTCTTTCGCGCTTTCGTGTCACAACAGTAAATCTGTTTTCGATTTCTACACTTGAGAAGAAAATGCTTGCGCGTGGAAACTTGCTCACGCTGCGGATTCCGCTGCATTTCAGCGTCTCGAGCAGCATTCAACTTTGAGCTCTTCGGTAGGTTGCACCAGACCGACACCAACACCATCAGTGCTTGTGTGTTGCAGCTGAAACTTGAGAGTGGGTGAATTGTTCCAAAAATAGTGATTGCAATGATGCTATTGCCGATGATCAATATAAGAAGGAACGTTAATAAAATGAATTGGACTCGAATTGAACAGAATGCAACTCGGCTATGATTAACGATAAACACGTGAGTGTTCACTGCGAAAGGGATGCTTGTATCATACATTCACCCGTGAAAAACAAGATCTATGGTTAATATGTATTTTCTATTCACTAAAAACGTTGTCCCAATCCTTCCCTTATTTTTTCTTTCTCGTTTGGTTGGAATCCAAACGCTCAAGAGAAGTAATTTTGCGACCAGACCTCATTTAATGTCCTGTCATATCACAATCTGTTGAATGTGTAAGGTGCTTGTTTCTCTTCAATGAAATAAATCTTAACTAATTATGAAAAGAAAGAAAAAACAAATAATGCATCCAAAACAAATGAGAAAAATTTGTCACAAGACATGCGTTTCACGCGATTCTTAGTGCTGCAAAGCATGGCGGGAGCTATGCCGCAAAAAAAGCCACCATTTCCGAAGGCTTGAAAGGTTCTCCCTCCGGTGGACACGCCGCGCCATCGCACTCCTCCAATCTGAATTTCAAGTACAATCACGGTACCACATTAAAATCCAAACTTAAGAAAACAAATTGAAATCAATCTTAGTTAATGATGAAAAGAGATAAAACGACTGAATACATAATGTATCCAAAACAAATAAGAAAATAATTGTCACAAAACATGCATTTAAACACTATTCTCAGTGCCGCAAAGCATGGTGGGAGCATTTCATCCCCAAAACCCCCCC